>PVKH010001853.1:9547-29034 GCA_004027955.1 Chaetophractus vellerosus
CACCAGCAGCCTTTGTTTCTGCTTCACTTTCTTTCTGGAATCTGGTTTCTGTGTTCACCCCCAGACTGGAAATACCCCAGCTGAAGTCACCAACAATTAGGGCCACCACATGAGGTTGAAAGGCTGTGTGCCCTCTGGCTGGGGAGGTAAGTGGAGGCTGAAATCCAGGTGCGTCTGCTAGCCAAACGGAGCCCTGCCTGGGGGCCGTGTCTGCCCAGAGAGGGTGGCTTTTGTTTTCAGTACTTTGCTGGAAGTCTCCAGAGGGCCATCCCTAGCTTTGTCTACATTCTCATTGGTCCAATCTCAACCTTTTCTGTCTGGTCTTATTATTCAAAGTGGATAGTCTTTGAAAGGTGGTAAATAAGCATGTGAAATCACCAGTTATTTCTAGGTTCCAAAATTCTTTGACAACAGGAGGTCTGTCCAATTCTATGAAAATATTAAATCACTGTAGGCTTGGGAAGGATCATTTTTCTGTTCGAACGAAATACTAGTTTAGGGCAGTAAAAATAAAGGCTGAAACCCTTATGTAAAGTGCAGTGTCAGTCTCTTATCCTTACTACTCTTTCCCTCACACCCCAAGCTGAAATACTTATGGCAGACACCAGAATGTAGTAAGAAGAACCCAGATTTTAGAGCCAGCCAGACCCAGGCCGGAATTTCAACCCAGCGCTTCCTCTGTGGGGAGCCTTGGACTGTCTCCCCTTGCAGCAGTCCTTTGGCGGAGGACAAAAGAAGCGATTGCAGGGGCACACCCGGTCCTTTGCCTGGCACAGGTAGTAGCTAACCCTGGTGTCCTGAGTTTCCTCCGGTCTAGACTGTTTTCCTGCTAAAGACATTCTTCCTCTTCTTCAACTAGATAATTTTGGTTCAGCTGACATCTCTTCTAAACAGATTTTTGACACCTCGCCCCTCTCTGAGCCTTCTTCTCCGTAGGTCTGGGTGAGGTGTTTGCCCGCTGACGAATGGGTCCTTTTTCCATAGCCCGAATCCTGGTGTTCTGTAATTGTACGGAGGAAGCATTGGGGGGGTTATGCCTCTTTTATTTTTTTGTGTCCTCAGTGCGTAACACAGTGACTGGCATATCAATAATTATATCAATAAGCTGAATTGTCTTGGTTTCAAGTAGACAAAAATATGTAAAGCACACAGCTTACTAGAGAGTAGTATTGACTAGACTATTTTCCTCGTAGATTTCATTTCTGATAGGCATTCCTTGATTGTTTAATTTCTGCTAATTAGATTGTCTAAGCTTCTTCTTGGGGAATGGGGGAGAGGAATACGATCTATTTCCAAGGCTTCACTTAACTCTAGTTCTGATCTTACAACCTTTCCAAACCAGCTGTCCATATGGATTAGTAGATCAGTGTCTTGCTGTCCAGGGACCAATGTCACCTGGGAGCTTGTTCTAAAAGCAGAACCTCAGGCTCCACCCTAGACTACTCACTGGGAATCTGCATTTTAACTAGCTCCCCGGGATCTGAATGCACAGGAAAATATAAGAAGCACTGGCTTAGTAGCAGTTGCCTTCAGGAAGAGTGAACTCCTTGAAATTCCTGCTATCTACGTGTATTTACCTATGAGACTCAGTAAAAGTTACTGGGACCATTGCAAAGAGAATGATGTTGAATTGATGTGGTCTTGGTCAAAATCGGGAAGTAATTTTCTGACCAAGAAAACCTCAAATGAAACATTTCATATTAGATTAGAACTAAGTTGACAATCTAAATATTTAAAACAGTTTCAGATGAGTTTTTCGGCCTAATGTCTGGAACTTCTGCTTGCAAATAAAATGTTCTTCTCAAAGAGAGACCACATCTTTCAAAAGAAATGCACCCACTCCATTTTGGCAAACGTATTTTTTATTTGGTAGCAGTTAAAAGACCTAAGCGAAGATTTCAAAACCTATCTCCTGGTTTCCGTTTTCTCTTCCAATCCCAGAGGCAAAGTAAGTATTTGCTTTTAGCAGAGTTGACACCCAAGCACTTCACAAATGTTTCTACAAAGCCAGCTGCCCTTTATACACCCCCCTGGGAACCTTTCATTTGGTTCCTAACTCTCAAGTGCCTCCAAGTCCCTATTTGCGAAGGTATTTGTCCAGATAGGAAGGGCTCATGAATCTTCAGATCTTTTTGAGGAGGGTGATCGAGACGATCGGATTTGAAACACTTTGCTCCTTTCCACTGGTCTCTGTGCTCATCTGAATACCATCTCTTCCTGCTGTCCTACGAAAAGCAGCCCTGCTGTAGTATTACCTGGCTAAATATTGTAGGGTTGAAATTTCTGAGAAAATTCATCTTGCATCTTGAAAGCTTCAGTAGATTTCAATGCATTTTTGGTGTCAAAGTTTCTGTTTATGAATTGTGTGGACACATGGAGTTTGGCATTTACTTCCCTTGCTCCATCACCATCCGATTAAAAATTTTCCCCTGGGTCTCTCTTTTCTCTTCCTCAGGGCCTTGCTCTTCCCCCCCCCCTTTTTTTATAAAGGAGTCCCTGAATATGTTTCATTACTGACATTTAATGCCATGTGGTAAATTGAATAAAAGGCTGTGGTCAAACATGCATGGGAGAATCACATTACAGAATTCAGTGATAAAGACTTGGTAGCTGCTAAAATGTAGTGGCCCGCCAATAATCTGATTGTGGATTCGATGTTTGTGCTTCACACACCTAGTAGGTGGTTCACGCATGTAGACTCGTGTGTGTGTGAGCACGTGTGTGAGCGTGCCCACTCACAAATATCTAAGAACCTAGACTTGAACCTTCTAGCACATACCACCTGTTTTCACATTATTGTTTTCACAAAAGGCTTTTTTTTTAAATTAGTTGAGCTGTTCTATTTTTTAACTTGCCTCTTTTCTAACATATGGGCTATAACCATAAGTCTTTTCATTAGAACTGGGCCTTGTTTGTCATTTATACCATACTTTTGCCTTTCTCTTTTTATTTCAAAAGAAATAGAGGTTTTCTATTATTTTAGAGCAAAGCACCTCTGGTTTATGAGGCAACTCTTATGGCTTTCCAAATGCACTTGATTTAGCTTTCAATGTGTAATTACTGCCAAACAAGTTAATTGCTTTATAAGTGTCCAAAATTCCCTGGTTTAATTTTGCTTTCATTTACCAATCTTCATTATACATCCACTGTTCAACATAAACACAAATGATTGTTAATGAATGCCTAATGCCATATTCATTAGAAAATCAGGTTAATGACTAGCAATGAATATCCCAGCTACTTCATTCTTTCAAGTTTTTTTTTTTTTTTTGCTTGTTGATTACAATAGCTCTTTTGTTTACAAAGAAATTTTACCTGCATTCTAGGCTTGCTTAAAAGTTCAAGATAAATCTTTTCCACAGAATAAAATCATCTCAATCCCTGCTTCTTCTTTTCTCCTGCCCATGCCTTTACGCTTTAGAAAGAGTCTCCTATTAAAATGAAACAATCAGAATGCACATGATTTCTTTGGACTATTGGCTACCACAAAGCTTCATTGTTTGTAGAGCAGACATATCTCAGGACTGTTGTGAACAGATGTTCAGGTGGTGAACTGAACAACTTTAGGAGGCATTATTTGTACAATAGTCTCTGTGAATGGTGCCACCAGTTGTGCCCTCTGCAATCTTCATAGCTTTGACGAATGGCACTTACAAATCTCCCTGGAAATTAAAAGTCTGATAGAGCAGTATGGTTTGGGACAATCATTAGTTCTTGGGGCTGATCTCCCTAATTGGGGTTAGCTACACAGAAGACACCAGATGTGCAAAGGTACATAGTTGGAGTGGGCCTATTGTATGTATTATATGTTTGTATCAGTCATATTTCTGCTATAATAATGCTGCATAATAACCAACTCCCAAACTCAGTGACTTTTAACAAATAGCATTCATTTCTTGCTCATGATCATAAGTCTGTGAGTTGGCTATGGCTCTGCTGGACTCAGCTGGGATTGATTGCAGGCTCCGGGGTTAGATTTTGAGTCTATTGCATTTGGCTCCTTATTCTGGGACCAGTGGCTACCCAGGGCATATTTGTCTCTTTGCTAAAGGCAGAAATGCAAGAGGCCAAGCCAAATCTTGCTTGTACATTTAAAGCCCCGGCTCTTGTCATTTCTGCTAACGTTCCACTGGCCAAAGCAAATCATGTGGTAAAGTTCAGTGTCAGTGGGACAAGGAAATACACTTCATCTCCTCAAATGGGAGGCACTCCAAAGTCATATAGCAAAAGGTATATATGTTTAATTCTATTTTATCCTAATATACCACAGTGTTCTTAAACTATAGTTTGTCTCTTTCCTTTACAACATTTATTGCAGTTGATATCTTACATTTCTTTGTGTGATTGTTTAGTTGCTAGCTGTGTCTCCCTCTGGATTCTGGAGAGTAGGAACTCAGTCTGTTTGGGCTCACCATTTTTCCCTAGCACGTAGGACAATGTTCTTGACAATATCAGGTACTCAGTGAATGAACACTCATTCTTTGAGTGAATTAGCTTCTGGTCTGCCTAAAAGTCATCTCAGGGATGGAAATTTGCCTTTGAGAGAACGAGTTAAGTGGTACTAAGTGCCTTGTTTTGAACCTTTCAGGACTCTCCTTGCTATATTTCCATTGTGCGCAGTGCAACCTTGTGGGAGAGAAGCATATCCCACGCAAACGTGAGTAAGCAGTGCAGAGTTGCAGGGCACTGCCATCCTTTGGGGCTCATTGGCTTGATACATAAGAAGATTTGTTCCTTTATTTTTTTTGGCTTTATAAATGGCAAAAGATTTATCTTTTACATTTCAAAATAAGAAAATGATAGAAAACATTTCCTATAGAACTTTGGATCCCGATTTGAGGATCACTGATGTAGACCACTACTGCTGTATCCTTTGCACACAGATATATACACCAAGGAAAAACCATATCATTAATCTCATATGCAAAATAGAAATCACAGTGCATCAGGTGTGCTTGCAGAGCGTATATATCGCAAAATAAATTGCAATAGGACAGCAATTCCATCTTACTATAATCAATAAAAATAAGCAACTGAGTTCAGCAAGCAAAACCCTGACCTGCTAGTAGCACCCTTCCTCCCACCGCCTTCCACTCTTTGGTTGCTAATGATCTCTTCTTTGTGAGAGCCCAAGTGAATGTTTTCCCCACAGTGAGTTTATGCATCTCTATAAACGACAGCCATGTGCACGCGGAGATAGTAGCCATGGTAGCCCTCCCAGATTTAGTCCCACCAGAGCTTTGCTTAAATAAGCAGGATTGAGGGGGAAGAAAGAGGACCATTTTAGCCATCACTGCAGTACACATCTTAAGGCCTCTAATTGTCTTTATTTCCTTCCTATTTACCATGAAGGGAATGGCAATATCCCCGAAGTCCCAAGCACATGCAGGGAAAGGGGTGTGATTCGAAGTTAGATAGTTTTACCTCCTATGGTCTCCTGCTTCCAAAATCTGTGAGCCAGTTTACCTTTTATTACTGCCGGCTGAAAAGTAGCCTATGGTGAATGCCCATAGTAGAATTCAGGAGTAGAAATCAATAGAAGTGGAAAATCACAATTTTAGATGAATGCAAAAGGCCAACTATAGGAAAGATAAAACCTTGTTTTCTACCTTCCCTTACTCCACTAAAGCTCAGGAATATTATATCTGAATGAGATATCTGTAATATCTGTGTCATTAATTATTTTCCCTTTTGGACCCCAAGTATTTAAACTCTTAGAAATCCTTGCAACTATGATTCTTTGACTCCGAGTATGGATTGTGTTAGGGAGAAAGGAGTCTAGCACAGTCCCCTTGTTGCTGCCATTTCACCATTAGTGCATCAAGGCCCTTAACAGGCAAAGCTTTGGAAAAGAGAACAATGGCCTGGTCACTCTGCAAGGTGTGAACAGTGAGAGCCTGGCATTGTTGCTTGGCTTAAACTACAGCAGCATAATGCCCCATCAAGCCTCTCGTCACAACACTTTCAACAACCGATCACTACATGACCTTGTTTTATGTGTGTTTCTGTTTAAAGACACCTTATGTAATATATTTTGTTAATTCATTAACATTGAATTCATGGCCAACAGCTCTATAATTCATGCCTGAATGCAGCTTATCTAACTCCTGTATTTTCTCCATAAGGCCCATCATAGCCTTCTTCTTGTACTTACGAACACTAGACAACACTTAAACACTGCACATGAGGGCCTTTTAACAGCAGAATCACCAACAAAAAGTGCGAAAATGTGAAAAACCTGGCACTAACTGTACTGCAAAAAGACCCTTGTTTACAGTATGAGAGCTGAAAGAAGAAGGCAGAATATTGCCTTGTTCTACCTTAGCTGGGCACATGTGCTTTGAGCGACTCAAATTTTTCGCCACTCTGCACATGTTCACAAATGACTATGAGAGTGCAGCAAGCATTGATTTTAAGGATCCAAATGCATTTTAGTGAGTGGGCAAATCTGTGAATAATGAAGATTGACAGTGTATATCTATACATCTATAGATATATATATATTCCAATATTATACATTACATATTATATTTACTGATCACCTGCCATGGGCAAGAAATTGTTCCAAAAGCAAAAACAAAGAAAAATTATTTTAGGAGCCAATAGTATGGTGAGGAATGAAAATAATGGGAAAATAGCAAAGAAATAAATAATATAATTCCGCGTAATGAAAACTGCAGTGTTATGGGTGAGGTAAACCAGGGTACTGGGGCTGAGAGAGACTTGAGGTGGCAGGGAAGTTGCTGCTTCAGCTAGGGTGGGTGATATTTAATTCCAGTCCAGAACTATGAGAAGGAGGGAACGAGGAATGTTTGGGAGACTGAAAGTTCAAGCAAGAAGAACAGCCAGCCTAAGACAGGCTGGGCTTAGCATGCTGAAAACAGTGAGCGAAGGAGAGGCTGGAGGAGTGGACAGGGGCCAGATCAGGCAGAGACCTGTGGACTAATGAAAGCAGTTTTTCTTTTCTTCTCATTGAAGAACGAAAATGCAATGAGAGTTTATTTTGCAGCAGGGGATGAAATGATCTGGTTTACATGTTTGAAGGCCACTGGCTGCTGAATGCAGGTTGGCTTGTTGGGAGGCAAGAGACCTTGAGTTCTATTATGGAAGTTATTATCATATTCCCATGAGGGGATGGGGCGGGTGGTGGCCAGGACTAGTGTCATAGCAGTTGAATCAGTGGGAAGATTTTAGAAATATTTTGGAGGCAGAGCTGATAGGACATTGTGATGGTTTGGTGAAGCATGTGAAGCAAAGGGCAATCAGGAAGGGCTTCTTGGTTTTCAGCCTGAAAATCTGGATGGATGGTGTGGTGGTAAGGATTTGGAGAATAGATTTTTGGTGGAGATCATCAATAGTTCTGTTTGGAGAATGTTAACTTTGAGAAGCCTAGTCCTTGCATCTCACTGGTCAGAATGTAGCCATATGCTCAGACCTAGCTGTAAGAGAGGAAAGGGAACATGTCCTCCTCTCAATGGGAACATTGCCACCCCATACCCAGGGCTCTTTTAGAAAGAGTGATTGCCAGGGTAGATGACTAGCAGTATCTGCCGCTGAGATCAGGAATAAGAGTATTACTAAAATATACGGTTGCCCCCCAAACACTTCTAAGTAACCCATGAGTCAGAGAATAATGATGAACAGGAGAAAATGCTTAGAATCAAATGATAATAATAAAATAATAATAACAATAATTTAAAAACCATGCAGAATGTGACTAAAGTGGCTTTTAAAGGTGAATTTATGCCTTAAATCTCATATTGGAGAAAAATAAAGGTTGAATATTAGCAGATTAAGCATTTGAATTAAGAAGTTAATAAAAACAAAGTAGCAAGAAGGAACTAATAAAGGTAAGAGCAGAAATTACCAAATGAGAAAAAGATTACAATTAGAGATTATCAACAAAGTCAAAAGGCTTTTTCTTAGAACGAGTGAATAAAATAGATAAAACTAGCAAGACTGATCAAGAAATACAAAAGGAGAAGCAATATTATGAACGAAAACAGAAACATAGTACAAATACAGTGGAGATTTAGAAAATGAAAAAGCAATACATGAATAACTTTATATCAACAAATTAAAATTACTATTGGATTAATATTCAAATTTTTCATTCCTCTTAGAGATAGCATGCCTAGAGTTCTATGGCCGAGTTCCATTAAAACTTCAAATGTCAGACAATCCTTATTTAGAGAAAGAGAAAAAGACACCCAATTCAGTTTCTGAGTAAAATTTTGAAAACAAAACAGGACAAACTACAGATAAATCTAAATTATGAAAAATATCTAAGGAAGTACTAGAAAATAAAATTCATCAGTCTATGCAATAAAATACATCATAACCAAGTAGGGGTTATTCTGGTGATGCAAGAATAGTTTAATATCAGAACAGCATTTCATGAAATGTACATTAGTAAATAAAGGGAGTAAACTCATATAATCATCCCAATGGACACAGAATTCAATATTAATTCATAGGAGGAAAAACCTTTTAGAAAACTGGCACTAGATGGAAATTTCCTTAGCCTGATTTAAAAAAAAACTATAAAACATCTACAGAGGTGCCGGCTGTAGCCCAGTGGATAGGGTGCCGGTTTACCACATGGGAGGCCCCTGGTTCGGCTCCCGGGACCTCTTCCAGCGGGCAAACCGCCTTGAGAAGGCAAGCTGCCATGGGCGGGGCAAAGTCACCACGGGCAGGGCAAAAGCCGCCACGGGCAGGGCAAAAAGCTGCCACGGGCAGGGCAAAAGCCGCCCGCGAGCAGGCAAGGCTGCCGCTGCACGGTGAGCTGACTGGGCGGGCCGCCGCAATGGGGGGAGACAAGCAGACACAGAAGAACGCAAAAATCAACACAGCAAAGAACAAGCAGAAAGGGGGGGGGAGCTATGTAACAAAACAAACAAACAGACAAACAAAAAAAGTCTACAGAAAAATAATCAGGCTTAACCATGGGCCTTTAGAAGCATTTCTCTTTAAGTAAGGAAAAACAAGAGTGCCTAGTATCATTGCTTCTATTCCACACTGTCCTGGGTGTCCAAGGCAATGAAAACAAGAAAAAAACAGGTACAAGAATTGGAAGAAAAACAGATGATATTGATTATAAATACATAATATTGTTGAAAATCTAAAATAAATTAATCCAAATTATTAATTTATAAATTATTAAAACCAAAACTATGAAGTACTGTGGAATAAATCTAACAAAAAATTGCAAGATGTTTATTGAGAAGAGTACAACATGTTATTTAAAGATATAAAGAGGACCTGAACAAATGAAGTGTTATACTATGCTAATGAATAAGACCATTCCATCACAGTAAAATTAAAGAGCTGAGCCCACAAGTCACATGGAAGATCAAAGAGTAAGAAGAGATAAAACAGTTACAAAGAAGAACAAAATGTGGGAACTTGTCCTACAGATACCAAGAATTTTTATGAAGTTATAGTAATAAGACAATCTGCTCTTGGTCCAAGGATAGACCAATGGAATAGAATAAAGCATATGCTTCTGATATGAGAGATGGGTCTATACTAACGGGGAAAAGAAGGGCTATTTAATAAATGGTGTTAGGGCCATTCACCCCCACAGAAAAAAGTGGAATTATATGCCTACTTCTCACCATCATGCATAAATAAATTTTTGGTGGCTTTATGACCTAAATGTGAAAAGAATAACTTTTAACGGAAAATATAGGATATGTTTTATGACTGGGGGGCGGTAAAGAAGGGTTTCCTAAACAAAGCATAAAAATCCCAAACATCAAAGATATATTGATAAATTTTACCACATTAAAATAAAAAGTTTTGTTCACCAAGATTCATAACAGTGAAAATACAATTTACAAGTAATGATAGATATTTGCAAAGTGAATTTACAGAGAATTCCTTCCAATTAGTAAGATAGCTAACCAGGTAGAAAAATGAGTAAAGAATATAAATAAATTGGTAATTCGCAGAGGAAACCAGAATGTCCAATAAATTCTTGAAAAGATGTTTAAATTTACTAGAATTCAGGCAAATGTGGATAAAAACCATAATGAAGGGCCATTTCGTATCTATCTGTTAATATAATTGAAAGGTCCAAGAATAACAAAGGTTGGCAAAGATGTAGGGACATGTGAAGGAGTCTCAGATACACTGCTTTTTGGGGGATTAAATTGGTAGAATCATTTGAAGAAAATTTTGCAATTATCAGCACAGCTGTATAATGCATATACATTGACCTAGTAATGTCTCCTCTCAGTAGGAATTCTAGAGACTCTATGTACCCTAGAACATGCATAGAAGAATGCTTTTTGTTGCTTTGTTTTTGATAATGACAAATTGCAAAGACATGCATGCCCATTAATAGGTGAATGGATAAATAATTTGTGGTGTATTCATACATAGATTATTACAAATAGATTAAAGGAATTAACTAAAACTACTCATACAATCAAGGATCAATCTCCATAACTTGATGTTGAGTGGGAAAATCAAGTTATAGAATTAATTATGCATTTAGTGTGATAGACATTGTCATTTAGGGCATAAATTTATATTTGTTGCTTCTCCTCACAGTTTAGAGTCAATTGAGACATACATAAATCAGAGAGTGGTAAAAATATATTCTAGGTTAAAGCTGGATTGAAGGATTTAGTAATGTTTCCAAAAATACAAAATGATAATATCATACTTCTGCTCACAATCCAGAGACCTTCCATTTCACTCACAATAAAAACCAAACTTGTTGCCTTGGCTTCAAGGACTCCCACGATCTGGCCCTCTTACCCCCTGGCCTCATCTCCCATCCCTTTCTCGCCAGCCCATACTCTATCCCAGCCCTCCCAGCACACTTCCTCCCCAGCCTTTTTCACTTCTTGTTTTGTCTACCTGGAAGGTTCCTTGCTCCCTCCCTTCTTTCAGGTCTCAGCCTTTCTTTGCTCAGAACCAGTGGGACCCTGATTTTGTGGGACATCCAGGTTTGGAGCTCCCCTAAGCAATTCAGTTTGGAATGACTCACCAGCTAGTCTATGTCCAAGGACCTGAAGCAGTGGTGTCCATATTTTCATTGCAAACTCTTAGCAACAACAACAAAAAATTAAGTGCTTATCTCCAATCTGCTTATATTTATATTTATTTACTATTACATAAATGGGCTGCTCCATTCATTAGAATGTTAGAAATTATGTTTATAATGTCAATACATTATAAAATATATATTCCATCAAATTTAAAAATAAATGAGATAAAGTTGAAGTAAATATTAATTTTTCTTCATGTCTAATCATGATGATTTCATATTATCTTTAATATGTAAAGAAATATTATATATACTAGGGTGATTATTAGTAAGAGTGGATATAAAAACACATTTCCACTAGTCTTATTAAATTTTGGCTATCTTGGCCAATTTCTTGACAAATCACTTGATATCCTCATTTTTTTCACCTTGTAATGTGGCCAATGAAGATAGAGAAAAGAGAGGTGTTGGCTCAGCCATTTTCACTAAAGTGATCCATTCAACAAATATTTATTCAGTGCCTGCTATGTACTGGAGCATAAGCTCCATGAGAGGATGGCCTAGTCTAACTTTGGTTATATACCCAGCTCCCAGAAGGATGCCCTGCACGTAGTAGGCACTCAAAGGGTAGTTGTTGAATACATGAATGAATGACAGGTGCTAGAGAGACCCTGATGAGTCTCTGTCCCTGCTTTTCCACTGCCCTGTTTAGCCACTGTTTCTGGAATGATCTTCCTTTGTTCTGGAAGCTTCCATAGTTGCAACACAGCTCTTCTCCTTGTTCCCAGCGTGGAACCCCACACTGGGTGGGATTTGCTCTGCTGGACTTTCAGTCAGCCTCAGTTGCTGGGCCCCTCCTCAGGGAAGGAGGATGGGAAGGAGCTCCACCTGTGACTTCCAGCGAGCTTCACACTAGCTCCATCTCCTCCAGTGCTAGTTTCCCTTTGCTCTTTTGTGAGAGCATTGTTGGGAAACTGTCAGTATTTATGGAAAAAACAATAATTTCCTTCTGGAAAGTATGCTTTCGAGTAGTTCCACATTTCAAATACTTAGCTAGATCACTGATCTTATATTAAACATACATTTTTAAAAAACAATTTATTGAAGTATATCATTCATACATGAACATACATAAAGTATAAGTGTTCAGTAAACATCGTGATCGTACAAAATAAACATGCATAACATCATACAGGGCTCCCACATATCACCCCTCACCCCCACAAACATCCTGCATTGTTGTGAAACATTTGTTAACAAATCATGAAAGAGCATCGTCAAAGTATTACTAACTATAGTCCAAATCTTCCTCCCTTATACATTTTTTAAGGATTCATTTATTTATTTACTTTTATCCTTTTTTATCCTTCCCCCCATTTTTGCTGTTTCTGTGTCCATTCGCTGGGCAACTCTCTGTGTCCGTTTCCTGCTCTCTCTTCTCCTCTTGTCGTCACTGGGATTCGATTCTCGGAACCTCCGATGTGGGAGAGAGGCGTCTTACTACCCGCCTGTGCCACCTTAGTTCCTGGTTTTTCGGTGTGTCTCATCTTGGCTCTCCCTTGTGTCACTCTCCTGTTATGTCATCATTTTGCTGCATGGCTTGTGGGGCCTGGTGGCTCACCCGCAGATGGGGTCTGATCGCTGACCCATGTGCGGGGCCTGATGGCGCACCCATGCATGGGGACTTGTGGCCCATGCACCTTCTATATTTTTCTTTTTTAAATTTTTACTGGGAGGTCCCGAGGATTGAACTCAGGTTCCTCCATATGGGAGATAGATGCCCAACCACCCGAGCCTCATTCATCCCCCTGCTATATCTCTTAAGGTTGACCAAAGATACCCAAAGTTACAGTCTTTTCCCCTACAGGATGTCATATAATAAATCAGGCTTAGTTTATCACCAGCATTCTAAAAAACCAGACCTAGGGAGAAAAACTAGGTCTGGTGACACATGCATAGTTTCCAATATAGTGAATGTTTAGCCTGCCCTGATTATCACAAAATCAGGACAGCGAGAATATTTACAAAACATACATTTTTAAGTTACGTGCCATTCAAGGCGCATATACAATCTGCTGTGGTTTAGCATGGGGAAAGACAAAGAGAGTTGATCATAAGCTGATTAGTAATGTTGGAATGCATCATTTCCACAGCAAGTGTTAAGAGGTAATATTTAATAATGACCCAGGAGGCACCTGTGCTATGAGCAATCTTGGGACTGAAAGAAATAAGGCAAACACAGGGCAGGTCATGGAACCTGTAGCCCAGAAAAGAGCAACATTTTCTCAGTAGGTGTAAGCGAGTTAGATTTGGACAGGAAGGCATTTTAGGAACTTTTGTAAGAGTAATTTGAGTACAGTGTCTTCATCTCAGCAGGTCATGGCAGGAGCTCATTCCATAGCTCCTGTTATTTTAGCAGGAGATTAATGCTTGCTGTGGCTGAGATGGTCTGGGGACACCTTTTATATTCAACTAAGTGCTTCTGCAGGCATTTGTGTTTGGCTTAAAGGTTTTTAGATGTTTGGATTTCCTAATATCAAATATGAAAAGTCTGAAAAAAAGAGAGGAATGTCCTTTCACTCTTGGCAAACAACTGCTAATGGTCCCAGATGATAATCTGGAAGTTAACATCTTAGGGAGATAATACAAGGGGCGTATCCGCATATCTGGGGGTGGTCCCAAAGGGACTTTTCTGATCTCAGAGAATTTGCTCTACCTAGAATCATAGACTCAGAACTGGGAGGGGTTGCTTTTCAGAGGTGGTATCTTAGACAAAGAACTGTGGTTAAACATCATAGGTTTTGTTTGCTAGCAGACCTAGATTATTGTCGGGGTGAAAAGAGTTAACAAGCATTAGGTGTTTCCTTCATTCAACAAATTGTATTAAATTCAATAAAAACTTTGTGTTAGGACTGGGGGTTAGAGCAGTTAACAAAGGAAAAGGCCCTGCTGTCATGGAGCTTCTATTCCAGGGCTGAAACCAGACAATAAACAGGTCAGATGGTGATAAGTACTATAGACAAAAAGCAAGGTAAGAGAATGGGGACATGTGTCTTTGTTGATAGTGTATAAGATTCCTGTTTCCAAGCAACAGAAGCTGTCTCTATTGATTGATCAGAAAAGGATTGAGCAAAATAAAATTGGCTGTTTCACACGATCATTGGGAGGGCTACGGGACCAGAACTAAGGTGAGGCTTCCAGAAACAGTGCCCCAAAGGGCACTGCAGAAATGATTCCTGCAACCACCACCACCTCTGAGAATGAGATGCCACAGCTTGCACTGCTGCCACTTCTGTGCCAGGGGCTCAAATTTGCAGTCTCTGCTACTTCCCTGCTGGCAGAAAGCTAAGAGAGCTTCTTGCCCTTTCCTCACATATTACTAGTTCCTGAGTCTGGCAGCTCATGCCAGTGCCTGAGCCCTAGTTTCAAGGGAGGCTGGGAAAATGAAATAAACATTCAGCACTTTCAGCAAATATAGGAATTTGACCCACAACTGAGGCTCACAAAGTGGGGAATTCCCTGAAAAGAGACGGGGCCTCTGTATTGAATGGACAAAAGGAATGATAAAGATACACTGAGGATAAAGTGGTGAGGGAATTGGGCATCGTGGATTTTTTGAATTCTCAGCACGTGGCACATTGTCTGTAAAGCACTAGATACTCAATAAATATTTGTTCAATGATAAAATGAACTTGGAGCCTGGAACAATCTTCTGCCTTGTCAGAAAAGACTAAAAATATCCTTGAAGACAGAGATGAGTATTCCAGGAAGGATTTATAGACTTTGTCAACCATATGGACAAACGCATGAAAAGGAACGTGGCATATTTAGGGGACGATAAGTAGCACGGGGAAACAGGAGCATAGGATGATGAGGGTGGGTATGTGATGACTGAAAACATTGGAAAGGAGGTTTGAGTCAGATTGCAAAGGGTCTTAACATCATTGCATATTAATCAGGAAAGGAGTATCTACGTTTTAGTGACAAACTCCGTGATCTCAGTGAGCTCATCAATAAAGGCTTATTTCTTCATTAAATCACAGCCTGATGTGTTTGGGGCAGATTTTTTGGGTGATTCTCCTAAAACCAAATGGTGACTCAGGGACCTGAGCTCCTTCCATCATGTCACAGTGTTATCTTAGAGGCCTTCAAATGCAGCTGAGTGGAGGAGAGAAAGTGACCACTCTGGCCCAAAATTGACACATAGGACTTCCACTCACTTTTCATTAGTGAAACAGTCGCAGGGAGTCTGGGAACCACAGTCTTCCTGTGCGTCCCGGATTGTGGGCATCTAGTTAGTGTCTGCCACAACCTTGCCAAGGGTTTTGGGTTTTTTCCTCAGAGAAATTCTTTTGAGCATAAAAAACAGGATGTGAAGAGAATTTGAGAAGAAAAGACACATCAGACAGAGCTGAATTCAGAGCAAATATCCTTAGTAGTTGTCTCCCTTGTACTCAGAAGCCCCTTTTCAGTGCCTGTCTCATATCTCATGCCTCCCCACAACGTGTTCCCAGTCCAGAATGGTCCATACTTCTATTTCATCTCTACTTTTAGCCAGGGGTGACACTGGGAAACATAGTTGAAATTAATTCAAATGAATAATAATAACAGCCAACTTTTATTAAGAGATTATTAAGTTCCAAGGACAGATTTAAGACTTTGACAAGTATTATCTCATGTAATTCTCCAATAGCCCTATGAGCAAGGTCCACTACTTTCTCCATATTACAAATGAGGAAACCAAGTATGTCAGCTATCTATTATTATAATTAGGCCACCTAACAAAGCACCTCAACATTAGTATTAATACCTTAAAATAATGAGCATTTATTATTTCTCAAAAGTCTACAGCGATTTGGCATTTTGGTTGCTCTGCACTGGGCTAGACTGGTCTCCTCTGGGTTTGCTGGTAGAGCCGCTGGGGCTGGCTAGTCTAAGATGGATGCACTAGGACAACTCATCTCTGCTCCACGTGGTCTCTCAACTTCCAAAAGGCTCCTCTTCAAGGTTGCTAACAGGATTCCAAAAAAGAGAACATAAGTACATAGGACCTCTAAGTCTGGGCTCTGAACAGGCACAATATCACTTCTACTGTGTTCCAGAGGCTAAAGCAACTCAGATTCCAAGGTTGGGCAAAGAGACTCCACTTCTTGATGGAAGTGGCTGTAGTCACATTGTAAAGGCATGGAAAGGGGGAGGCCATGAATTGATGCCCTCCATGCGAGCAGTTGGACACACAGAGACACAGAATGCTCCATAAACCCACCTGGAGCCAGGGTAGTGGTTAATTAGGGAGGCAGAATGCAACCTGAGTCAGTCTGGCTCATGAGTATGCACGCTTCATCTGCTAATAGCTTCATGTGTCATTCTTTACAGGGGAATTTAAATTTAACAAAAGCTTATTGCCTTAACTCAAATAATGAGGTATTAGTAGAAGACTTCCAGCCTTTAGGATTGTGTTTTGGAGCATACTAATCCTATGAGGTGTTCTTGAAAAAAGGAGAGTCGTTGAATTTTGGGGAACTGTTGCTCACTGTCCCTTTTAGAGAGTCGCAATAAATATTGGCATATTAGAAGCACTAAAAAATATTACAGGAGGGAAACTGTTAATGTGCCTGAGTAGCAGGTACTCAACAAATATTTTTAGGACTAAACTTGGTTTAACCCAGTGCCTCCCAAATTTATTGCATCATAGAACTCCTTTGTGAAATAATGATTGACAAGTTTTATGCATTTAGCACTGAGAAATATTGGGAATCTTGGATTTCATATGGTGGGCACCAAGGATTTGCATTTATTCAATGATGATTTTCCTTTGGTGATCTCCTCCTTCCGTGACCAACCCCCACAGACATTTAACTGTTGAAAATTCATCAAGAGCTATAAATCAGTAGGCTAATTGTTCTCAATCAAGGACTTTAAGTGATGGCTGCTTCCTTCAATTGTTCTTTAATTTGCTTAAGTATTGTATTGCACTGGGTTTTATAATTTTGTGTTTTAGAAAATCACCCACTTAATATCCTCAGGGTCCTTAGTGAAAAACCCTCATCTAAAAACACTAGAGAATGAAATACCAGTAAAGAACGATCTACTTTATCCTTGTTCTTGATGGACATTAGCTGGCTTTGAGCTCTGGCATGTGAGAAAAGATGTTATTTAATTATTTGATGTATTTTAATACTTCCTGTTTTAGAAGAGAGATCTGTTATGTACTTGACCATGATCATATAGCACTTTTGTACTAAAACAGAGGAATAAGCAGTTATTGAGCTATAAAAATCTTCACTGTTTTCATTTATATTTGGTTTCATGCCTCTCAATATTTCCCACAAACCTCTGCTACCTCTGTATTAGCTGTTCCTTGCCCAGAGAACCTTGAGGTTCCCCTCTTGGACAGAAAACTGGGAAATCATTAACATTAATATTTTTGATAAAGAGGGGGAAGTTATTTCTTCCAGTCTCAAGTTTAATCATGCAGGCATGTTGCTTTCACCTTGTTTTGCCTGTGTGATGGGGTTCCATCCTCTTTTTTTTTTCCTCACTATATATTCTTTTATTTTGATTACATAAAATTCTACAGTTGGAGGTTAATTTCTTTGTTAAACTATCTACTCCTTTTGAAGGCAAATGTCCCTGGGAAGCTTCAAACATCACGCTGTTATCAGTTATAACACATAAGTGTGTGTCAATCAGGTCATTTTTCTTAACTTTTTAAATTGAAGTTTATCATTCATACATGAACATACATAAACAATAATTATGTAGTAAAATTTGTGAACTTACACAACAAACATGTATCATCATACAGGGCTCCCATATATCACCCCACCACCAACACCTTGCATTGTTGTGAAACAATTGTTACAAACTATGAAAGAGCATGGTCAAAATATTAATACTAACCACAGCCAGTATCTTACATTAGGTGTATTTTTCTCCCAACCCATCCTGTTATTAACACCTTGTATTAGTATTATATTCTTGTTATATATAGTTCATGAGAGAATATTCTCATATTTGTTCTGTAAAACACAGTCCATCTTCCACCACAGGATTCATTGAATTATACAGTCCCTTGCTTTGTACAATCTATCCAAAGTGTATACTTAGTGGCTCTCATATTCATCACAGAGTTGTTCTGTCATCACCTCAATTTTAGAATGTTTTCACTACTCCAAAAGGAAAAATCCCATACCCCTTATACTCCCCTATTCTTGTCCCCTAGAACTGATATAATATCTTCTCTGTCATTGCTGCAAAAGTATTATAATATTACTATTAACTAACACCCATAATTTACATTAGTTGTAATTTTCCAGAGTATCACCATATTCTTAACACTTTGTAAAAAGAACATTCTTATACTATTAACCACGATCTTCAAACACCACTGAAATCACGTTATATAGTCCCTAGATTATTCTCTAGCTTCCTTTCAAATGAAATATTACATCCACAGACTACCCCTTTCAGCCACAATCACATTTATAAATCAGCAGTGTTAGTTATACTCACTATAATGTGTTACCATCAATTCTATTCATTTCCACATATTTACAATAAACCCTATCGAAAATTCTAGGGAAGTGGATGTGGCTCAAGCAGTTGAGTGCCTATGTCTCATGTGGGACGTCCTGGGTTCGGTTTCCGGTGCCTCATAAAGAAGATAAACAAATAATGAACAGACATTGAGCAAAACCAATGAGCAGACAACGAGGAGACAAGGAGCAAAAAGAACAAGCAGGGAGCAGATGTGGTTCAAGCAGTTGAGTGCATGCTTCCACATGGGAGGTCCTGGGTTCGGTTTTCAGTGCTTCCTAAAGAAAAAAAATAACAGAAAATGAGCAGACAACAAGCAAAAACAATGAGCAGACAATGAGCACAAATAATGAGCAAAAACAAAGCAAACAGATGAAGGAGCCATCTTGGGGAGAAAAATTCGACATACATTAAGCATCAGCTCCCATTCTCAACCCACATTCCATTTCTTAGTAACCTATATAGTACAGCTTACCTCCAAGAGTTTAATCATTGTATTTAGCTCATATTAATGAGACCACACAATATTTGTCCTTTTGTGTTTGACTAATTATAATGTCCTCAAAGTTCATCCATATTGTCATATGCACCCCGATTTCCTTATTTATTACAGCTGAATAATATTCCATTGTATGTAAATACCACATTTTTTTTTTAAAGATTTATTTATTTTATTACATATCTCCCCTTCCCCCCTGCTGCGGGGACACGCCGAGACTGGGTCACTGCGCAGGCGCGGCTTTCCTTGCTTGTGGGCGGCTTCTGCTTCCATCACGGCCGGCTTTTCAGTTCGCGGGTGGCTGGCTGCGCTCGATTGGCGGGCGACCTGCCCTGCCCGTGGCGGCTTTTGCCTGTCCGTGGCAGCTTTTTTGCCCTGCCCACGGCGGCTCTGGCCCGCCCACGGCGGCTTGCCATTCTCAAGGCGGTCTGCCCGCTAGGAGAGGTC
>PVKH010001854.1:0-28935 GCA_004027955.1 Chaetophractus vellerosus
AGCTGGGAAATTCTCTCCGAATGTTGAAATCAGTTCCCTTTTATAAGCAGTCAACTGAATGGATAACAGCGTCATCCATTCTTCATCCAATCTTGCTGATTGATGCAGATGCAATTAGCCCCAGGCTTGCTGGACCCAACAGCTGGGCACAATTACCTGGCCGAGTTGACACATTAGCCTAGCCATCACAGTGAGTATAAAATATTCACAAACAAACAGAAACTAAGAGAGTTTGAGTTTGCAAAAAAGTACCCACCTTTGTGGGGAATAATAAAGGAAGCCTTAGAACCTGAAATAAAAAGACGGGAGAGAAAGGCCTGGAGGACAGTATAGAAGAAAGAATAGAGAAAGGAAAACCAAAAGAGTAAAAAGACAAACAAAACTATGATACGACATAAGAAAACCAAAGAATAAAATGGTGGAAGTAAATAATGCATTTACAGTAATATCATTAAATGGAATGGATTAAACTCCCCAATCAAAAGACACAGGATGAAAGAATGGATTAAAAAAACATGAGTCATCCATATGCTGCTTACAAAAAACTCTCCTTAGACCCAGGAATACAAACCGGCTGAAAGTGAAAGATTGGAAAAAGATACTCCATGCAAATAGTAACCAAAAGAGAGCAAGGGTAGCTATACTAATATCAGACAAAACAGACTTTAAATGCAAAAAAGTTATAAGAGATACAGAAGGTCATTATATATTAATAAAAGGGACAATCCACTAGGACAATATAACAATCATAAATATCTATGCACCTAACCAGGGTGCCCCAAAATACATGAGACAAACTCTGGCAAAACTGAAGGGAAAAACAGACATCTCTACAATAATTGTTGGAAGCTTCAACATCCAACTTACATCATTAGATAGAACAACTAGACAGAAGATCAACAAAGAAACAGAGAACTTGAACAATATGATGAACAAGTTAGACCTCACAGACATATACAGAATGCTGCTTCCAAACTCAGTGGCTTATATATTCTTCTCAAGTGCCCATGGGTCTTTCTCCAGGACAGACCACATGTTAGGGCACAATGCAGCTCTCAATAAATATAAAAAGACTGAAATTATACAAAGCACTTTCTCAGATCAAAATGGAATGAAACTGGAAATCAATAATAGACTGGAAAAAAGTAAATTTGCGTATGTGTGGAGGATGAACATCACACTCCTAAATAATCAGTGGGTCAAAGAAGAAATTGCAAGTGAAATCAGTAAATATATTGAGATAAATGAAAATGAGAACACAACTTATCAAAACTTATGGGATGCAGTGAAAGCAGTCTTAAGAGGGAAATTTATAGCCCCAAATGCCTATGGTGAAAAAGAAGAGGGAAACAACTGTGGCTCAAGCAATTGAGCTCCTGTTTACCATATGGAGGATGCAGGTTCGCCCCCGGGACCTCCTGATAAAAATTAAAAGGTGTCCCAGACCTGCATGGCGAGGCACAGGCCCCCGCACGGCGTGGAAAGTTGCAGGTCCCTGTGCAGCACATCAAAAAGACAATGACACAACCAGATAGAAGAAAGGAAAAAAAAAAAAGATGACAAAAGAGCTAAACTCAAAAGATTTAACTGAACAAGCTAGACAAACTAGAAGAAGAAAAGCAAACCAATCCCAAAGCAAGCAGAAGGAAAGAAATAATAAAGATTAGAGCAGAAATAAATGAAATTGAGAACAAAGAAACAATAGAGAAAATCAACAAAACCAAAAGCTGCTTCTTTGAGATCAATAAAATTGACAAACCCCCAGCAGGACTAACAAAGAAAAAAGAGAGAAGATGCAAATAAATACAATCATAAATGAAAGGGGAGAAGTTACAACTGACCCCACAGAAATAATAAGAATCATAAGAGCATATGTGATGGTTAGGCTAATGTGTCAACTCGGCCAGGTAATTGTGTCCAGGTGTTAGATCCAGCAAGCACTGGGCTAATTGTACTACAAGAGCATTTATGGACTTTGATCACCAGTGAGTTTACTGCATGGATGACTGATTACATGTGCATCAATCAGGGAGATTGCAACAGCAATGGGTGATGCTTTTATCCAATCAGTTGAATGTCTTAAAAGGGGAAGTGATTTCAACATTCAGAGAGAATTTCCCAGCTCGTTTTGGACAGCCAACTTCTCCCAGAAACTCATCAAGGACCTTTCACCAGACTTTCATCGGAGGCCCTGGTTTGCAGCCTGCCTGCGGAACCTGGACTTGTGCATCCCCATGGTCACGTGAGAGACTCTTATGAAATCTCATATTATTGAGAGATATCTCCTGTTGACTCTGCTTCCCGAGAGAACCCTGACTAATACAGGATATTATGAAAAAATGTATGCCACCAAACTAGACAACCTAGATAAAATGGACAAATTCCTAGAAAAACACAAACAACCTACACTGACTCTACAAGAAATATAAGAACTTAACAAACCATTCACATTTAAAGAGATTGAATCTGTCTTCAAAAATCTCCCAGCAATGGGGCCGGCTGGATAGCCCAGTGGATAGGGCGTCGGCATACCACATGGGAGGCCCCGGGTTCGGTTCCTGGGACCTCTCCTAGCGGGCAGACCGCCTTGAGAATGGCAAGCCGCCATGGGCAGGCCAGAGCCGCTGTGGGCAGGGCAAAAAGCTGCCACGGACAGGCAAAAGCCGCCACGGGCAGGGCAGGTCGCCCGCGAATGGAGTGCAGCCAGCCACCCACGAACTGAAAGCCGGCTGTGAATGGAAGCAGAAGCTGCCCACAAGCGGGGAAAGCCGCGTCTGCGCAGTGACCAGTCTCGGCGCGTCGCTGCAGCGGCGGTGGGGGTGAATTCACAGGTGAATTCTACCAAGTATTTCAAAAAGAATTAACACCAATCCTATTTAAACTCTTCCAAAAAAATTGAAGAGGAGGGAAAATTACCCAACACATTTTATGAAGCCAACATCACCTTAATACCAAAGCCAGATAAAGATACTACAAGAAAAGAAAATTATAGGCCAATCTCTCTAATGAACATAAATGCAAAAATTCTAAACAAAACACTCGCAAATCAAATCCAACACCATATCAAAAGACTTATACATCACAACCAAGTGGGATTAGTCCTGGCATGCAAGGCTGGTTCAACATGAGAAAATCAATCAACGAAATACACCACATTAACAAATTGAAGGAAAAAAAACACATGATCTCGATCGATGCAAAAAAAGCATTCAACAAAACCCAGCATCCAGGAGCCGGCTGTAGCCCAGTTGGCAGGGTGCTGGTTTACCACATGGGAGGCCCCGGGTTCAGTCCCTGGGACCTCCCCAAGCGGGCAGACCACCTCGAGAAGGCAAGCTGCCGTGGGCGGGGCACGCCACCACGGACAGGGCAAGCCCCTGTGGGCAAAGGTGAGCCCACGCAAGTAGGCAGGCCGCTGCACCAGTGAGCTGACTCAACGGGTCGCCCCAGCGGGGGAAGACAAGCAGACACACAGAGGAACGCAAAGAAAATGAACACAGCAAGAACAAGCAGAAGGGGGGGATGTATTAAAAAAAAAAAATCCAGCATCCGTTTTTTACCAAAACACTTCAAAAGATAGGAATAGAATGAAAATTCCTCAATCTGATAAAGGACATGTATGAAAAACCCAAAGCTAACATCATACTCAGTGGGGAAAAGTTGAAAGCTTTCCCTCTAAGATCTGGAACAAGACAAGGATGCCCACTGTCACCACTGTTATTCAATCTTGCACTAGAAGTTCCAGCTAAGGCAATTAGAAAAGGAAAAAAACAAAATTAAAGGCATCCAAATAGTAAAAGAGGAAGTAAAACTCTCACTGTTCGTGGATGATGTGATTTTGTACTTAGAAAATTCTGAAGTATCTATGACAAAGCTACTTGAGCTAATAAATGAGTTCAGCTATAGTGGCAGGATATAAGATCAACATGCAAAAATCAGTAATGTTTTTGTACACTAGTACTGAACAATCTGAGGAGGAAATCAGGGGGGAAATTTCATTTACAATAGCAACAAAAAGGCTCAAATATCTAGGAATTAATTTAACCAAAGAAGTACAGGACCTATAGGCAGAAAACTACAAAACAATGCTAAAAGAAATTTAAGAAGACCTAAACATATGGAAAGACATTCCGTGTTCATGGATTGCAAGAATATCATGAAGATCTTACCCAATCTGATTTATAGATTTAATGCAATACCAATCAAAATTCCAACAGCCTACTTTACAGAATTAGAAAAAGTAATTACCAAATTCATTTGGAAGGGAAAGTGCACCCGAATAACCAAAAGCATTTTAAAAAAGAAAAGCAACGTGGGAGGAATTTCACTGCCTGACCTTGAAACATATTACAAAGCTACAGTGATCAAACATCATGGTACTGGCAAAGAGATAGACGTATCAATCAGTGGAACAGAATTGAGGATGCAGAAATAAACCCTCACCTATACGGTCAATTGGTTTTTGACACACTTACCAAGTCCATGTTAATGGGACAAAACAGATGGTTTTGGGAGAACTGGATATCTATACCCGAAAGAATGAAAGAGGATCACTATATCTCATTCCTTATACAAGAATCAACTCAAAATGGATCAAAGACCTAATTATAAAAGCCAGGACCATAAAGCTACTGTAAGAAAATGTAGGGAAACCTCTTAAAGACCTTGTAGTAGGTGGTGGTTTCTTGGGCCTTACACCCAAAGCGTGTGCAACAAAAGAAAAAATAGATAAATGGGACCTCCTCAAAATTAAACACTTTTGTACCTCCCAGGACTTTGTCAAAAGGGTGAGAAGGCAGCCGACTCAAAGGGAGAAAATATTTGGAAATCACACGTCAGATAAGGGTTTAATATCCAGGATATATAAAGAGATGTTACAACTCAACAATAAAAGGATAAACGACCCAAGTGAAAAATGGGCAAAAGACTTGAATAAACATTTGTCCAAAGAAGAAATACAATGGCAAAAAACACATTAAGAAATACTCAACATCACTAATGATTAGGGGAATGCAAATCAAAACTACAATGAGGGGAAAGAGATGTGGCTCAAGCGATTGGGCTCCCATCTACCATATAGGATATCCAGGGTTCGATTCCCAGGGCCTCCTGGTGAAAGGCAAGCTGGCCCACATGGTGAACAAGCTCACACAGGAGTGCTGGCCCACGCAGAGTGCTGGCCTGTGCAGAGAGCTGGCACAGTAAGATGATGCAACAAAAAAAGAGACACAGAGAAGAGACAACAAGAGATGCAGCAGACCAGAGAGCTGAGATGGCGCAAGATATTGAACACCTCTCTCCCACTCCGGAAGGTCCCAGGATCAGTTCCCAATGCCGCTTAAAGAGAAGACAAGCAGACACAGAAGAATACAGAGAGCAGACAGTGAGCACAAAAACAACAGGATAGGGGAGAGGGGTGGGAGAAATAAATGAATCTTAAGGAAAAAAAAATACAAGATATCATTTCACACCTATCACAATTGTCACTATTAAAAAGACAGAGAACTACAAGTGTTGAAGAGGATGTGGAGAGAGAAGAACACTTATTCACTGTTCGGGGGAATGCAGAAAAGTACAGCCACTGTGGACTGTTTGGCAGTTCCTAAAGAAGCTTAATATAGACTTGCCATGTGACCCCACAATACTACTACTGGGTATATACCCAGAAGAACTGAGAGCAGTGATATGAACAGACATTGGCACACCGATGTTTATAGTGGCATTATTCATGATTGCCAAAAGTTGGAAACAACCCAGATGCCCATCAACTGATGAATGCATAAACCAACTGTGGTGTATTCACACAATGAAATATTT
The DNA here is from genome assembly GCA_004027955.1 of Chaetophractus vellerosus. NCBI lineage: Eukaryota > Metazoa > Chordata > Mammalia > Cingulata > Chlamyphoridae > Chaetophractus > Chaetophractus vellerosus. The sequence goes on from PVKH010001854.1 coordinate 5,818, forward strand.
TGCAGCTGTAAGAAGAAATGAAGTTTTAAAGTATATGACAACATGGATGAACCTGGAAGACGTTATGTTGAGTGAAGCAAGCCAGACACAAAAGGACAAATACCATATGAATGTGTTACTATGAACCAAATATATATTTTTTTACTTTACTTTGTACATTTAATAATTGAAAAAATAAACAATTAAAAACTAAAAAGTTGGGGCCGGCTGTATAGTCCAGTGGATAGGGCTCCGGTATACCACATGGGAGGCCCCGGGCAAGCCGCCATGGGCGGGCAGAGCCGCCGTGGGCAGGGCAAAAACCTGCCACGGACAGGGCAAAGCCGCCACGCGCAGGGCAAGTCGCCCGCAAACAGAGCGCAGCCAGCCACTCGCAAACTGAAGCGGAGCCAGCCGTGAATGGAAGCAGAAGCCACCCACAAGCGGGGCAAAGCCACCTGCGCGGTGACCGGTCTCGGCGTGCTGCTGCAACGGGGGAAGACAAAGCAGACAGAGAGGAACACAAGAGTGGACACACAGCAAGAGCAAGCAGAAGGGGAGGGGGGGAATGTAACAAATAAAAAAAATAAATCTTTAAAAAAAAAACTAAAAAGTAAACACATATGAATAAATATATACATTTCTCAATTAAATGTATTAGATACATATAAAATTTTTTTGAATCAAACAATATTTGGTCACAAATACATTGTGTTACATATTGTATGATTCAAAAAAAAATTTATATGTATCCAGTACTAAGAAATATGTTTTTATTCAACTGTGTTTTCTTTTTATTTTTTAATTATTGCTTATATTTTCAATTATTAAATTTACAAAATAAAGTTAAAAAAAAGAAAGACAGTAAAATAAAACAAATGTGACAAAATAATAATAAGTGATGAATCTCAGAGGAGGGTACATGGCTATTCTTTGAACCACTCTTGACACTTTGCTATTGGTTTGAATTTTTTCAAATTAAAAAGTTGGAAAAAAAATGTTTTTCCTCAGACGAAGCAAGTCCTTATTTACAGAACTAACTGCTACCTCATCATCAAAAAAGTATACTTTGCCTAAAAATTTAAATTAAAAGAGTCCAACACAGTGAAAATCTCGCTAGTCCTCCGTTCATTTTCCCAGAAAGAGCAGCAGAGCAGAATATTTTCTTTTTGCTCACAGTCAAGGAAGGCTGAATACAAACAAGAAATTCACATTAATACACACATACCTAGTGTGGAGATAAAAAGAATAATTTCTTGTCAAAAAAAAGCAGGGGAAAAAACCCAACTCAAAGAAGGAAGTTAAAGACCATCCCTTTTGTTTCCCATAGTAGGAAAAACAAACCAGAATGCCTGGAAAGGACATCCTCAAACTGTCATTAAGCCTTAGGAAACAGAGAGCATATGAAAGAAACCCCACTTTAACCACACAGACTCAATGAGGAATGTTATATATAAGAAAGGCTATTAGTATTTTAATTTTTAAAACTTGGGGTGCTATCTTAAGTCAGCAGCAAACAAATTGGGGGTGGGGGATGAGAGCAGGAACTCTTCCCATAATAAGCGTAATTCATGAAACCTATTTTTGGGGGTTGGCAAATAATAATTATTGAAAACACTTTCTCTCCCTTATACCCCTCACTGGCAATTTAATTGTGCTCAAATAATAACTATATATAGAGAAAAAAAAAACCTCCCCAAACAATCTAAACAAAAGATAACAAAACACACTTCAAATTAACAAAATGTTGAAAAATTATGCTTTGAAAGAAAAAAGATTATTTTCCCCCAGACATTAAAAATTTACCTTCTGGGACAGGAAAAACTTCAGCTATTGAGCCTAAAATGGTTAAGGCTGAAAATCTAGTTGGATAAGAAGATCCAGGAAACAATGCTCCAAAAAGACTGTTGGAAATGGATGACATGAAATTCTAAAAAAAAATAATTACAAGTACAATTGCATTAATTCACAAGAGATTACCTTCAGAGTATCACCTTTAAGAGCAGTTCTTTTTAAAATTAAGATAGCAGAGACTTTTTAAAGCAATACTGGTTTTTCATTTCGCTTAATAAGCCATCTTGGCACCCTTGCCCATGCCTGGAATCCTTTTTAGAGTCAACAAGAGGTATAATTCCATTATAATCGAGACAAGAAACATATTTTTAGTGAAAACTAGTTCTGTTCTGACCTGACTTGTGCGAAGGCTGTACAAAAACTGATTTTTCTCACCAGCATCCAAACTGATCTCCATCCAGTCTTCAAAGGTGTATATACTTTTTAACATTTTAAATTGTTTAAATTGACCAAAGACATACCCAATATATACTACTAGATAAATTTGGCTATAATGACTTAATTCTTACAAGGATCTAACTATTCCACTGTCTTTCCCTGCCCCTGGAGAAGTACAGACTCCTGCTATACTATTTTATTATACAAAAAATAAAAAAATGAAAACTTTAATAAAACACAATTTTAAAAAATGCAAAGTGGGAAATATTTTATCCAGAACAAAGTCATCTTTCTCTAACTGGGGGGAAAAAAAACAAAGGAAGACAATATCTGTGTATATAAAAGAGAAATTATAAAGAAGAGCTGCGATTCTCCAGAACCTTGATACTGCTATGCCCCAATGGCATATACTTATAATTGAGCAGCACAGGGAGCCCTGGGGTCAGTGGCCTCTGGACAGGATCCCTGCAATTAATTTCTCTGGTGAAGGACATGCAACCTAAGCAATTTATCTTTCAGACCCTCACAAGCCCTAAGAGCTTATGACTCTATTCATTCCTTTGGGTTTCAAAGGAATAGTGTCATGATTGAAAAGTGTTCTAGCTAAACTCGTTTCAATTATAAATGAGTAAAATAGTATTCATATTAAAGCACACGTTCCCCTTTTAAGAATTACATCTTATGCTAAATGTATTGTCATTGATATTTTCAATATAGTTCTTTTTTCCCTCAAGATGTTAACCACACTGGGAGCAGGTAACTCAATTTATAACTGTGACCCCCTCGTCCCAAACACAGTTCCCTCATCCTCCAACCTCCTGCTCCGCCAAAGGGACTCCATATATGCTCTAGTCACTTTTAATGGCTCACACTAAGGCTTCCAAATGCCTTGGTCTAGCATTCAGAACTCTCTACTACCCATTACCAAGTTGATTTTCTAGACTCATTTCCCATTACTCAATTCCTCCATTCCTCCAAGTTCTTAAAATATTATTCACACCAGTGAATTCACTATTCCCCAACTTTTCCCTGCACTTTCTTACCTCTAAACCTTTATTTGCACTGAAACTAGAGAAAAAAACTAGTTGGATTTTGGACAAGAGCAGATCTGAACTGGAGTCCCAGCTCTACCACTTCCTAGCTGAGTAATCCTAGACAGGTGTTTAGTCAGCCAAAGGGGTACTGATACAAAATACCAGAAATCTGTTGGTTTTTATAAAGAGTATTTATTTGGAGTAGAAGTCCAGTTACCAGGCCGTAAAGCATAAGTTTCTTCCCTCACCAAAGTCCATTGCCATGTGTTGGAGCAAGACAGCTGCCAACATTTGCCAAGGTTCAGGCTTCTTGGGTGCCTCTCTTCCTGGGGCTCTGTTTCTCTCCAGGCTCAGTTCCTGTTTCCTCCACAAGGTCTGCTGTACACTATGAGGCTCCCTAGGCTTTGCCTCTGTCCACAAGGCCAGCTGTGAACTCTCAGGTGAATGGCTTGTCTCTATCCCAGGGCCTTCTCTCCTTCCTCACTAGAACTCCAACATCAAAACTGCTCCAACTCTGTCCTTTGCCATGCCTTTTATATTTGATTCCCCACCCACCAAGGGGTGGGGCTCAACTCCCTACTGGCATGGCCCAGTCAACGCCCTAATCATAACGTAATCATGCCCAGATTAACAGACCAGTTCACAAGCATAATCCAATATCTATTTTTGGAATTCATAACCATATCAAACTGCCAAACTACTACAATAGGTTACCGAACTTTTCTAAGCTTTAACTTTTCTTACTTATTAAGTGGAAAAAATCTGCCTACCTCACAATGCTATTAAACATTAAATGAGAACACGGGTAGGAAGTACTTTGTAAATGTAAATGTAGTCTGATTATTAATAGTAGTTATTTTTGGTATGCAATAATCTCGGTAACTAGACTGGAAAACATCTTATCCAATTACCGCCTCCTCCTCTCTCCCAGCACGTAGTCGGCTGATAGGCACCAAGCCTACCACACACCATGCACGGTACGCACTGTTAGGATGACAACAATGATGATGTGGTGCCAAGGTCACAACCTCCAAAAGCCACAGGGGACTACCAGTTGGAAGAAAATATCAGAACCAAGAGACTGACTCAGATTAAGATTTTAAAGGGCTGATTTTCAAAAAGTATCTATAAGCACAAACTGAGAACTCAGATACATGAAAATTCACAAGCTAAATCTACAAAATAGGTTTTGTGTTTTGTACCTAATTGAGACTTCACAAATGTCATTTTGCACCTTACAAAACAAAAGAGAAATGTTTTCTAGTACTGATCAGAAAGGCTAAAAAATAACTTTCATTTTTAGAGTGATTTATAGTTTACAAAGAGCTTTCTCATTTAATCCTCAAAACCGAAGTTTGAAGGAGTGTTATTAATCCCATGGTATAGTTGAGAAGTCTCATAAACAACCAACTAATAAGCAGCAAAAACAGGACTTGAACCTATGTCCTTCAGGTTCACATTGTAACTTTCATATCTTCAGAGTTGGGATTTTTAAAAGGTGAAGTTGATTTCAGCCTTAGTCTAGGAATATTTGTCTTAAAATGATTTTTTTGTCTTTTAAATACAAAATAAAAAACCAAGGCCATCCATTCTGTTGCTCAGAGTAGGCAGTGTGTTTGTCATGGCTCAATATATCATTAATTTATTACACCAGTTTCCCTAAATGAGATAAAATACATGCATCCCATCTTCTGTCTGGGCCTTATGAGAAATAAAAGTTTGCCTCGAGAGGCCAGATCTGGGGTAAGAAAGCAGTGAAAAGTTCATTCTGTTCTAGTGGACAGAAACTAAGGGGGAAGGTTGTCAGGCTGAGCCCCAGTCCACACTGGAGCTGCTGTACTTGGAGTTCCATCTATCCCACTAATACAGTACCCTGAAACCCTGCACTATCCTTCAAGCTCACTCTAAAATGGACAGATGGTATGGCAGTTTGATATAGTTATGAATTCCAAAAATAGATATTGGGTTATGCTTGTAAACTGGTCTGTTCCTCTGAGCATGATTAAGTTATGATCAGGGCTTTGACTGGGCCACATCAGTAGGACATTGACTCCCCGCCCCTTGATGGGGGGGTACTCAGAGGTAAAACTACATGGCAGAGCAGAGGAGTTAGTTGGAGTTTTGAGTTGCAGTTCTGATGTGGAGTTTTAATGCTGGAGCCCGGGGAAGTAAGCACACAGAGGCGCTTCATCGTGAGGAAGGAGAGAAGGCCCGAGGAAAAGAGACGAGCCATTTGCCTGACAGTTCACGGATGGCCTTGTGGACAAAGGCAAAGCCTAGAGAGCCTCATAGTCTACAGCTGGCCTTGTGGAGGAAACAGGAGCTGAGCACGAACAGAAACGGAGCCCTGGAAAGAGAGGCACCCAAGAAGCCTGAACTCTTGGCAGATATTGGCAGTCATTTTGCCCCAACACGTGGTAATGTACTTGGGTGAGGGAAGAAACTTATGCTTTATGGCCTGGTAACCATAAGCCTCTACCCCAAAAAAATACCCTTTATAAAAACCAACCAATTTCTGGTATTTTGCATCAGCACCCCTTTGGCTAATACAGATGGGAACCTTCAAAGCTGGGCCATGGGCCCAGTCACTAACCTCAAGCTAACTAACATAAGTCACATTAGTCTAAAGCAAAAGCAGGCCAGATATGGCAGTTTTCTACCCTGGGTTGGGGTGGAGGAGTTCAGGGCCAGGCAATTAGCTTTCTGTTACAGAACTAAATACATCTGGCCCACATAAGGTGCAAATTATCAAGGTTAGGCCACTGATGTCATTTTGTAACAGCTCTCAGTCCAGTCGTGGTTCCATTACCCCAGGCTACCACAAGAGGTGTACCTAGCACCAGAAGGAATATATAACACCCAGCTGGAAGGGGCAAAGCCCAGAAGCATATTCACCAAGAGACTCCCATTTCTCTTTCCTTAATGTTTGTTCATAATTGTTTTAGGTTTCTTAAAAATCTGCATGTCTAGAAATATATCACCTACCTTATATTGCTCTAGAGAAACAGATGGATGCTGGTTGGTTAACTCATTCTCTGGTTCATGTTTGGATTTACTTTGCTCCAATTTATAAAGTACCTGAGAACTTTCCTGTATTCTAGAAAACAGCTTTTGAGAAAAAGAAAAATGAAGCATATGTGAACCACATTACACTTAAATGTCAGCTTGAAAGGCAAAGGAAGAATTATCTAAATTCTTCACAATAAATTTCAAGCAAGAAAGGTACTGGTTTTTAAACCCTTAATATTCACATGTTTCTTTTTGAAAGAACACTAACACATATTTTAACAATCAAAAACAAAGTATTGCTGCAAACCAGAATACAGTCATTAAACCACACAGTTCTCCTATTTCCTTTAAGTCGGCATGAGCCTGAGGACAATAGTCATTTCTATACTCTACCAATTCTGCACCCAATAAATGTGCCATGTGATTAATTCAAGTTGAATTATTCCATTATGACCTTTCTCAAGGCACTTAAAAATGTAAGGGCTTCCTTCCTTCTGTTACCAAACTTCTTTTAAGCTACTTTCACCCTGAGAATTTCAGCATTAGATTTTTTTGTTCTTTCAGGGAAGCAGGTACAGTTCAGTGGTTGGGCACCTGTTTCTCATGTATAAGGTCCAGGTTTGATCCCTGGTACCTCCTAAAAGTAAGTAAATAAAATAAAATAAATAAAGGACATTCTGAAGGAAAAAAATATTGGGGGACGGGTGTAGCTCAGCAGTTGAGCACCTACTTCCCATGTATGAGGTCTGGTACCTCCTAAAAAAAAAGAGTTCAAGGTTGATTTACTACCCCAAAATAAAAGGACCTTTCAGGATTTTATTCCCAAATATAAACATTATGGAATCATAAAACAACAGGTCACAGAAGGGCCATGAAGAGCTGTTGTGAGCCAAGCCCTCAGCCTTTCCCACATGCTCCCAAACCTAGGCTCTTTTTATAAAAAGCCAGAACAGAATAGAATCCATCACTTTCCTAATGATTCCATAACCATTCCTCTACTTTCGGATGGGAAAGTCTACCTTTTTAAGAAGAGAGCAAATCTGTTGCCGCACTCCTGGAGACTGGTTATTAAGATTGTATGTAATAAAGAATTCAATCAACTGCATTTCTTCTGAGGAAACGATTTCTGTGCTTCGATTACTTTCACAAAGCAAGCCTAATGTATCGATCCGTACCTAAAATAAATCAAGCATTAAAATGTTAATTTTCCAATGAAAAAGAGGAAGCCTAAACTACCTGAAATGTCTCATTTTTTACATAGGCTACCAAAGGGGAAAAATAATTAAACCTCAGTGCACCCATATGTAATTTAGAAACATTCCCTAATCCCAAAGATCCTGTGGTTATTCTCCACAAAATTATTTTTATTAAATGTGTAAACTGGTCATGTATAAAAGTTAACAACCTTAAATATTCTTATTCCACATAATTCTCAGCTTCATTCCTTTTTCTCTCTTTTCTCAGTGACCCCAGTACCTCATCACTTCACTCTTGGATCACTCTTGGATTACTGCCATGCACTCCAACTGGTCTTCCTGGTTTCTAGTTGCTCCCACATCTGTTTTCATTAGCGCCACTTTCTTGCTAAAGACTCTGGAGTGGCTCTGATCTCCAGTTATGAACTGAATGAAATCTGAAGTCTCTGGCCCAGCACTGGAGCCTTCCATAAACTGGACGTCCCTCTACTCTTGCCAAAACATGTCCATAATCATCCTCCAGATCTTATTTATTTGCACCCTTCTACTATGCGTGCTGCTCCAACACATCTCCTCTAATCACATCTATCACTTTCCAAATCAATCTCAGCATACTATGATTGCTCTCTTTTGTGCCTCCCAAGGCCTGATGCATACACCAGGGCACACCTGCAACTGTGCTGTCTTCTAAGAATTCCCAATTATTTCATGCAGGTTTTCTTACCTGCCTCAACTAAACTGTAAGTAGCCCGAGTATAGGGTCTACACCTTGCACTTTCCATTCATTCTCTCCATGGTCTCCCTAAAGCACAAATAAAGGCTTCTATATTAGACTGCTAAATGAATGAATGAATCAGGGAGCTACCGCACATATGAATTTCCAGGTATTTCGTTTACTTACTTGGCTATGCTGATGAATTAAGCCTTGTTTTATCCTTGCACTGGAAACAAGGCTCCCCCAGGCATCAGTTGCAGACTGCAGATGCCCATGAGCTCTAGCTGTTCGCAGACAAGCCATCAAAGCTCCCAAAGCCCCTCTGCTATTGCAAGACCCTGAAGATGGAAAAGACTGCTCTTATCCAGGAAGCACTATAACAAAGATAATTACTTGCTATGCCATGACAACAACAATTTGCAGGAGCCAGTGTGCATGGTGTTTCCAATCAACATTATATTTCAAAAAATAAGTCACATTTTAAACTAAATTCTAACACAAATTAATGTGCCTATCATAAAATAATTATTATTTTAAATGACTTAATAATTCTTGTATTGATAATTTCAAGTAAGTATAATCCTATTGTTAACTTCAAAAAAATCATAATTTCTTTGTTAATATCTTCACCTTTTCCTGACACTTAGAAAGTGAACAAGGAAGTAAATGAAAAAAAACACAGGTAGGGAAATATGAAAGTCAATAAAAAAACTAAAATGACTCTCAGCCAAGTCTACAAAAACCACTTCAGTAACTAGAGACTATAATTTCCCTAAAAATAGACATTAAACCTCTGCATATTTTGGTGTTACTGTTTCTTATTGCTAAGAAGGATAAAAGGAAGATCACAAAGAAGCTGATCCTTTGAGAAGCTAGGACATCAACTATTACTAAGGGGACAGGGAGTTCTGGCTCACAGAGTACCTTGATATAAAAAACAGACTGCTTTACTTCAGAACAGATTCATGATTCCTCAGACTTAGTAGGCTTCTCAAAAAAGCAAGAACAATTGCTATTAAAAATCATAAATTATGGCTCATTTTTGTGTATAGGAATCAAATTTTCCAGATTACCTCATGGCTATTCTTTGAACTAAAAGGTTTTAATGATTTTAGTTGGAAATATTTCTTAAAATGTGTTATGGACTTACCATATTTCATTGTGCTCAAAAGAATATAATTTTAAGATTTCCTTGATGAGTCAGGATCGTTTTATACATTAATTACTGAATTATGCTTTAACGTAGTGATTCCCTCAGGGTTACTGAGTTTCAATGGGTTGTTTGTTCCTATGCTAAATGACTAGACAGTGATTACTTAAAGTCATGCCTCTAAATTTAGTCTCTTTCCTAGAGACAAAAACTCTCTACTGACAACTTACCTGTCTTCAACCTTGCCTAAGCAAATATTTTATTAGTCTCAATCATTTGAATAGGCAAATTATATAAAACACACACACTTTTACTTCAGTCTGACAACAGAATGTAACAAATAAGAACTTGGTAAAATGAATTAAAACCTAGTGAGGCAGTGGCCACTGGAGGTTCCGAGGGCAGGGAGAAGGAAAAACAGGTGTAATACAGGGGCATTCTGGGGACTTGGGAATTGTACTGAATGACATTCCAACGACAGATACAGGTCATTATAAATCTTGCCATAACCTACAGAATTGGGTGGGAGAGAGTATAAATTGCAATGTAAACTTTAATCCACACTTAGTGGCAATGCTTCAAAATGTGTTCATCAATTGCAGTGAATGTACCACACTAATGAAGGATGTTGTTAATGGGGGAAATGTGGGAGGTATGGGGAGCAGGCATATAGAAATCCCCTATATTTTTTATATGACATTTGTATAATCTAAGTATCTTTTTTAAAAAATTTTAATAAATTAATTTAAATTAAAAAAAAAAAAACTAGTAAGGGGAGCAGATGTGGCTCAAACAGTTGAGTGCCTGCTTCCCACATACGAGGTCTCGATTCAATCCCTGGTCCCAGTACCTCACACACACACACACACCTAGTAGGAAGGGAAACTTTATAATCATAATTGTAATCATTCCTTAGCTTGTAGAAATTACTTCAGCCAAAAAAAAAGCTATTCAGCTATGTGGAGGAACAATCATTTCAGTCTAGAATCTCCACTGTTAATATCTTCCTCTACCATTACAAAAGTGATAATGTTTAAATTTTAATTTGGTCAACATCTGCCTGGGTATCCATATATAAGTATCATAATTAAAAATTACTAAAACAAAAATTCATTTTCTTACCAATTTTAGCATCAGCAGAAGTTTGAAGAATCTTTACCATGTAGCTTAAGCTTTCAGGGCTGCAATTCAGTAATTTTGGCAAGTAATAATCAATCACATAAGATTTTTGATCTAGGTTTCCTTCACACAGTATAAAAAGGAGAGGAGAAACCCAAGTTTCATGCCACTGGTCAATCCATGTACTGTCAACAGCATGGGATTTCAAATGACTCTTGTGATTTTTAAACATGGTTTCCAAGAGGTCACTTGCATAAGGTACCAATGACTGGTCCCCCATCACCTCTAAGATTTGAGATGGAATAGTTTTATCTACTGCCAAAATATGTTCAATTCCTATGCACTCCACCAAACAACCAAGGCATGTGTACTTTCCTTTAACATGCCATTCTAATCGCAGAAGACTCTCAGTTAGCCCCAAAAAGAAAGGATCAGTGACAGAATGTGCCCCTTCTATAGTGAGCCAGTGCATTTGGAGAAGATTTTTGAATATGATTTTGGTTTGGTGTCTCAGAGCATCCAAAGGGTGTTCCCAGTGGGTATAAACATATTCTAAAAGTCTCCCAACTATGCTTGAATTGCCACTGAGATTGTTCTTTAGGCTTGGGGAACTTGACTCAAGGACATGTATGGCTGAATTGGTCCAAGATACCAGGATTCTAGACAGAAACATTTCCAGAGTTGATTCCTTGATCCTGAAGAAAAAAAAAAAAAAAGGAAGCCACATTATTGTAAACTAATAAAAGAAATTTGATTTTATAATTATTTAGACTTTAAAAATATAAAATACAAAAAAGGATCAGAAAATTCAATCATTATTAAATATACAAAAACATTACATATAAGGCCAAAACTACTATCAAATCTATGAATTTTTCATCTTGTAAAAAATAGCCCAAAAAGCAGCACAAGGAAACTTCTTGAAGTGATGGAAATGTTCACTATCTCTATTGTGGTGATGATTTAAATGTGTGTTTTAAATGTGAAGAGGGGGTTAGGAGGATATAGGGAGTGACTGTTAATGGGTACAGGGTTTCTTTTCAGGGTGATTCTAAAATTGACTGTGGTGTGTTTGCACATATCTGTGAATATACTAAAAACCAATGAATTCCACACATTAAATGGGTGAATAGAATAGCATGTGCAATATATCTCAATAAAGCTGTTATAAAAAAACATGATGAATAATTTTTAAATTTCTCTGAAATAGCCACTGTTTTTAAACACACATAGACTAAACAACATGAAAAAAATTTAGATTATCACAGTTTTCTTCCTTTAGCCATATACTCATTACTATCAAGCTATGGCTATGGACTGACATTGTAAGCACATGATCACTTTCAGCCACAAACAAAATAAAACGGACCAGTGAAGTCAGAAGACCTTACAGTTTTTGCTCAGGTTCTTATTGGCCTTATGCTCTTAGGTAAGCCAATTATTTTTCTGAACTTCACCCCTTCAACAAAATAAGATTTCCTACATTGATGCTAATTACAACCTTATCTATCAGACATGTGAGGCTCAAATTAGGTCACCCGTGTTGAAGTTCTTCATAAACTCTAAAGAACTAAACATACCAAAATGTTTTAGTTTTTAAAAAGGCTAGCATATGGAATGAACATTAAAAGTTAATTTTAGAAATGTTCATGACAAGGTAATCTTCTGTAACTCTCCCTCTCCCATCATCCCATCTTCTCTTGTTATACTTTCACATCCACTTCATTCACTATACATATATCCCACTCAATGTAGCATTTATCCTGACCATTTTCCACTGAATTACTAAGTACGCTAACTCAGATGCCATCTAAATGCTTCCAGTGATATCTTACAAGCAAAACAAACTGCAGATAAAAGTTGAGACAAGCATTGAAACTCACTGTGAACTCAAGGTGAACAAAATATGTGCAGTATCCAAGAGCAAAGCCTCCCGCCTCAGACCCATGCTCCCATCCTGCCAGTCGAACATGGCGAGTGTGCCCTGACACAGGAATAAGAGAGCTGACCCAGAGACCTCAGCACGACAAAGGCTCCTGCAGCTGCTCACAAGCCACTCGGGGAGGCTGGTACAGTCCACTGAACGGAGAAGCAAACTACTAATCTGGAAAAACACAACACAGCTAATGTACATAAAGCCTGTCAAATTTTTCAGAGAAATTTCAAAATATAAGCCCACAAATCTCTTTCCCCTGAAATATCACAAGAAAAATAACTAAAGCTAAAGGTAAAAAAATAATTTAAATTAAATTAAAGCCTTGATAAGCACTAAATTATATGAAATTTTTTTAAAAAGCAAATCCATGTATGTGAACCATTTTGCTGCTTTGAGTGTAGCAGATCACAACACAGCACCGCCTACAGGTGGATGAGCTGTACTCATTTTTTTAGTGAAGATCTGAGAAATAAAAATCTTAAATTTTATCCAGTGATAATTACTTCATGTGATCTCATAGAATAGGGCACATATATTTTGTATCAAGTAAGGAAAATAACTATAATTAGTTTCTACATAAGAGATTAAGGGAAAAAAAATCTGCTAAGGATTGTGGCCTAAATTATCAAATTATAGTTTCCATATGGATCAAATTCACTAAAAATTGACTCTAAACATGTGTCCCATCTGAAGTACATGAGTTGAGTTATTCTTTTTTTTTTTTTTTAAACTACCCTGTGAGGTAACACTATTACTTTTTTTGTTAAGGAGGTACTGGGGGTTGAACCTGAGACCTTGTACATGCAAAGCAGGCGCTCAACCACTGAGCTACACCCGCTCCCCTCGAGTTATTCTTAATACAAAGAACACGTTTATCAGAAAGCTTCTCCTGTGTATACCTATACATTATTATCTGCATAATTTTAATATTACAAATATACCTTTTATGATACCAATGAAAGATTGAATTGTACAAATACCACTAGGGAACAACTGAAAGGATAGACTCCAAAAATGGTGATGGTGATCATCTTTGTAAGATGGATTGTTACTATCTTCTTTTTTTTTTCTTTTTTTGGCTTTATCTGAAGTTTTGGAGTTGTCTCTTATTACAAGAGCAAAAGATCCTTAGAATCATTTAGACCATACAAAAACAAAAGGATTTCACTTCCACAGAAATATACTTTGAAAACATGCCTAACTCTCAATATAGTACAATTCTAAAAGAGATGCACTTACCAAATCAGGAACCTTTTCAGGCGGATCAAACATAGTCTTAATAAAGAGAATAACAGCTAATCCAGATGTGCTCTGAATTGTCTGTAAGAGGTCATCTATTTGGCAAAAAAAGCAGAAAGCATATATCAAATGATGATATTCTGGCACAGTGGAAAGAGCAGATGCTTTGGAGGCAGACAGTCATAGATACAATTTCTAACTCAGCCACTTCCTAGGGAAGCAGGTCTTGGGCAAGTTATATAACCTCCCTGGAACTCAGCTTTCTCTTCTGGAAAATGGTGGGGGTGGGGCGGGGAGGAATCTATCTAATACAATTGTCCTAAGATGTAAATGAACAAACATATAGGCTTTTAGGCCCAGCCATAGGTATTCAATAAATGTGTTTCCTTCCTCCTCTATCTTCCATTCCCTCCTCTTTATCTAACATCTCCCAGCACACTTAGCAACAACACCTGTTCCTTCCTCTCCACCAACACCTCTGTATCCAAACTCCCTTACAGTTTGTCTTGAAGAGATTTTAGGGCTTGTGCAAAGAGCCTACACTGATGCTAATTACAAACTTTGCTATCATTACCACTGTACCTAATGCAACCACACAGTCTTGATTAGGTATCTTTTTTTTTTTTATCTCAGCCTCCATTTGCAAGAAAGTATACAAAATAATAGGATGAACTGTTCAACCTGGGGTAAGATGTATGACAGACACTATAAATTACCTAAAAACTATCCATTCTACCTTCACCTTTGCTAAAAGAACTGTGACTCTGATTGGGGTAGCCATGACATGGAAGCAGAAGTCTCCTGGGTACTGTGGTTTTTCTGGAAGAGAGGTAAAGATGCAGCTAGCCCTCTTTCTTCCTGCCTTGAACACAGACATGACGTCGAGAGCTGCAGCAGTCGTACGGCAACCATGAGGCAAAAAGCATGAGGGTGAAATTAAAATGCTAAAGATGGCAGAGCAGAGGAGCAGGAAAAATCTGGATCCAGACTGCCCCCACACGTTCTGGACCATGCTTTATAGGGGCAGGAGGGAAGGCACACTTGCTCAAATCCCCGAAATTGGATTTCCTGTTACTTGCAGCTAAACACTTCACTGATACATGAAACTTCAACATCTTGAGGAAGAACAACATTGATTAGGTGCCAGCAACTTTTCAGGAAAAAAAAAAAAAGCTGCCTCATATTAAATCTGTCTTCCCTGCTTTGACTAATTAAACAGGCTTTCTTTTAGTTTTACAAATTGAGATTAACAAATTCCTCTTCTAAAAAGCAAATATTGGGGAGCGGATGTGGCTCAGTGGTTGAGTACCAGCTTCCCACATGCAAGGTCCCAGTACTTAAAAAAAAAAAAGCAAATATCCTCTGAAAAGATGACCATAAATTACAACTTAGTAAAAGTAACTTTAATTGCTTTCCTTTCCTTTTAGTACCTATATGAGATCATAGGTAAGAAGAAAAATGGAAATATTAATTGGATAGTAAGATTGCCAGGACTTGTACTAGTTACTAGGCTTAAAACATATAAACATTTGTTTTATGTTTTAACCCTATTTTTTCCCATCAGCTGAACAAAACCAAAGTCAGTGCCTGTTCCTTATGAACAAGGTCCTTGAGATCTCATTCATGTTTTTTTTTTTTCAATTAAGTTTATGTTCATACATATATTCCAATAAAAATAGGAGGTGAGGGGAGAAGGGTTAATTTAATTTTTTACATATATATTTCTGTGTTAACAATCACTTTTTTCAGTAATCTTCTTATTGCAATATAAACACACACATAGAAAACTACCCAAAACAAATGTATAGCTAAATGAACTCTTAGAAGACAAATATCAGGGGCCGGCTATAGCCCAGTGGATAGGGCACCAGTACACCACATGGGAGGCCCCGGGTTCAGTTCCTGGGGACCTCTCTGAGCGGGCAGACCGCCTGAGAAGGCAAGCCTCCGTGGGCGGGGCAGAGCCGCCGTGGGCATGGCAAAAAGCCACCACGGGAAGGGTAAAGCTGCCACAGGCAGGGCGAGCCACCCGCGAACGGAGCAGAGCCGCCCGGGAACGGAAGCAGTGCCGCCCAGGAACAGAAGCAGAGCTACCCACAAGCAGGGCAAGCCCCCTGCCTGCGCAGTGAGCTGACTCGATGCGTCGCCGCAGCGGGGGGAGACAAAGCAGACACAGAATAACACAAAAATGAACACACAGCAAGAACAAGCAGAAAGGGGAGGGATATGTAAAAAAAAAAAAAAAAAAAGACAAATATCCTTGTTCCCACCACCCAGAACAAGAAATAGAACTTGACCACCCAGCCCAGAAGGCTCATCCATTTGCCTCATCCCAATCACACACACCTCAACTCTCACCCTGAGTAAGCGTTATCCTGACTTTTATAATAATCCCTTCCTTACTTTTTTTTATAGTTTTATCAACTAAATGTACATCCTTAGACACTATAGTTTAGTCTTGTCCATTTTTTTTGATAGGCCTTTTAAGTCACTTTTGATCTACAGATGCCCCCTCCACCCCTTTATTTTCGTTAGCAGTTTCTCTGTTGACGAACACTGGCCAATGGACCTGTAGAGTTTCCCACATCTGGAAGTTACTGTTTGCTTACTCCTGGTGCAGTTCAACACATTACTCTGTCCTCTGTAGTCTCTGCAAATTGGCAGCTGGACCTAGAGACTGATCAATCTCAAGTTCCATCCTTTTGGGAAGACTAGGGGTGAGAGCAAGAGGCACATGTTGTCTGCTTGTCTCTTTGTAATGTCAGCAGCTATTGATGGTTCAAGCCTATATCTATTAATTCATTGGGGGTTACTAAATGGTAATTTTCTAATTCTATCATTTCTTTTACATTTATTACTTGGAATACTTTTATAAAGAGATAGAGCCCCTCATCTACTACTTGGTTATCCAGTTGTACTGCACCTATGGAGAGAAGCAGCATATGAGATGTAAAGAAGAATATGGACACCTCACAATCAGCAACTATTGTTATTACTTGAAGATAACACCTCCTGCTACGGACCTTTCCAGATCTTCCCTCCAAATTTGAGATTTCCTCTGAAGAATTTTCTTTTGCTATTTAAAGTCTATGGCTCTTGAACACTAAGATTAAGTTTTCTGCATTGTATAAACATAGATATATATTTACATTTAGAAAAATCCTCCCAAATTATCCCTTGCTGAATTGGTACCTTTAAAAGGAAAAGCATTAAAACCAAATAATCCAGGGTCCTTCCCCACCTTGGGGGAGAAGGGTGGAGAAGTTCCACATTTCAGTGGACTGTATTTCAGACAATTATTAGGAAAAGTTGGTTGATACACAATTATAATCATCATTTGTACATTGTTACACTTACCATCACTTAAAAACTTGGTGAAAATACTCAGCAAGCTACACATACTTTGCCATATCGAAGAATTGGAAGCCTTCCAAAGATTTCCCTGGAAATCTTGTGCTTTCTGTACTAACATCATTGAAACTCTAATGCCTACCAACAAGTCATTCATCAACTGCGTTTGAATGATATGATTTCCAGTAAATTTTCTACAAAGAAGAAAAGACAGTATTACGAAAGGAAATTCAAACAAAAGCATTCAAACAAAAGCATCATCATTTGCACCCCTTTCCCCAAAGAGCCAAAATCAATTTTAGATTATTGTTGACATTTATGTCTCTCCCTTCTACTCCAGTATAATTTCCAACTCTGTAGCATTTATTGCAAACTTTCAACACTCTTAACATACCTCAACATTTCCCCTTTCTCAGTCAATGACTAACCTCACTTTTCCATTTTAGAATAAAGAAAAGAAATCAAGAACAAATGGCACAATTTACAAATTTCATCACTCTCTTGACATTGATACATTTTCTTCACCTGGCTTCCAAGAGGTCCCACTCTCCTAGATTTTCTCCTCCTTCACTGCCGTTCCATCTTAGATACCTTTGGCTAGTTCTTCCTCTTCTCCATGATCTCTTAAAGCTAGAGCTCCCCAGGACTCAATCCTTCATCCTCTTCTTTACCTCATCTAATTCACTCCCATGGTGCTGATTTCTCCTAGCTCATATGCTTTAAATTATGATCTAAATGCTGACAAATCCCAATTTTTAATCTCCAGCCTACACTTCTCTAACTCCAGGCTGGCATACCTAACTGCCTACTCAATACCTTCACTTGGATACACGAACTTATCTTTTAACCCCAAACTTGCTCCATCTGCTGGGATCTCTACCCTACAAAAACACTGTAATGATCCTTGATACCTCTCCTCCACATCCTATACATAAGGAAAACTGTCAACTCTAACTTCAAAAAAACATCCAGAATCTGACTACCTCACTGCTACCATCCTGGCCTGAGCCATCTGCATCTCTCCCTTATGCTCAGGAATTGCCTCTCAACTGTTCTCCCAGCTTGTATCCTTGCCCTTCTCAACACAGCAGCCATTGTGATCCTGTTAAAACTGTCATATCAAGTCACTCCTCTGTTCAGAACCCACACTGGCTCCCCATCTTACTGAGAGTAAAAGCCAAAGTCCTTACCATGCACCCTACCCCTTATGACCCTGTCCCCCAGCACTTTCTCCTCCTCACTCACACCCCTCCAGCTCCACTGTGCCCTTGCGGCCTGTGAACATAACAGGTCCACTTCCACTTGAGGGTCTTAACACTGGATGTTCTCTCTGCCTAGGCTACTCTGCTGCCAGATATCTGCATGGCTCACCCTCTCCCCAACTTCAGGTCTTTGCTCAAACATCACCTTTTCAATGTCATTATCTTCACCAGCTCTCTGGATCCCCTTTACCTTACTCAGCTTGTTCTTTTATTACCACAGCTCTTATTACCTTCTAAGATACTATATAAGTAACTTCTTATATTTATGCTTATTGCCTGACACTGCCAGCTAGAATGTAAGCCCCATGAGGACAGAGACCTTTTTTTCATACACTGCTTTATACCAAGAGGCTAGAACAGTCCCTAGAACACAGTAAGGACTGAAAAAATATTTGTTGAATAAATGAAAGGATGTCCTAACTTCCTACTCCTCTTCCCCATAAAGACTGTCCCGTACAAAGTTCTCTATATCCATATCATCTCTAGATCTTTTTCTCCTTTCTCAGTGGAGGAATCATCCATCCTCCTACCCGACACCAATCATGATATCTCATCTCTCCAGGGAATGTGCTCCCTCAGCAATCTCTCCCCTCCTGAGTCTCCCTCACCCCTTTCTCTCAATTAGCATCACTTCCCACATGGAATCAGTCACTGAGTCCCCACATAAATCCTATATTCCACCCACAAAGAACTGTCATTCCCAAAACACGCCATGTTCTTTCAGGTCTTTTCCTTCTTCCCTCTATGAAGAATCTCCTTACCTCTCCTTTTCTGCCTGGTTAAATATGGGTTCTACCCTTTTATCTTACTCATCCTGTAAGATTCATCTGAGCATCTCCTCTCATTCATCACATATTTAACAAGAACCTACTATGCACCATACCCTGTGAGACACAGTAGATACATCTTAAATAAGAAGGCCCTATCTGCAAACAAGTAAGTACAATAATAGTTTAACAAGGGCTTGAACAGGTACACTGGGAGCACAGAAGAAGGATGGTATATTTTGCTGAGGTTGGGACATGGATGTTGGAATAGAATTTTAAAAGATTAATAGTATTTCCCAAGTAGACAAGCAGAGAAAGGCGTTCCAAATAGAAAAGTTACCATAAACAAAGGCACAGGGTTATGACTCCCCAAGATGTGTTCAAATAATTGTAGGTGGTTTGCTGTGGCTAAAGCATAGGATGTAAGAGGTGAGCAGTGAGGGAAAGGTGAGGAGGCACCCAATCATGGGGAAATTGACTGTTAGCCTTTAGTCAAGAGGCTGTCACTCGACAGCTGTAAGTTGTAAAGCATGTAGAGGATGGCAACTGGAGGAAGCATTGGAGGCTTCAACTAGGAGACTACAGCCAACGTCCAGGTGAACAATGACGAGGGTCTGAACTAAGTACTGAGATGGAGAGAAATAACTATAAAAGAAGTCAAGGAGGCTGAAGCCACATGTCTTATCTTGAACCACAGATTAAATGCAAGGGGTTATGGAAAAGGGAGCAGTGGAAAGACAGCCCAATTTCTGGTCTGGTTAACTAGATAGATGATAGGGCTTTTCATTATCATGGGAAATTGAAAAAAATAGATTTGGGGTAAAAGGATAGTAAATATTCTCTTGGACATACTGAATTTTAGGGACCTATAAAACATTCAGGTTGAGATTCCAGGAGGCAGTTAATAGGTCCACCGCTCAGGGAAGAGATCTAGCTTAGAGTGGTAAATTTAGGAACTATGAATATATAGATAGTGGCTAATACCGAGGAAGTAGATGAGATTAAGCAGTCAGGAAAAATAGAATAAAAAGGGTAGAACCCATATTTAAGAGATGAGCAGAAGAAGAAGAGCCTAAAAGTGAGGCAAAAGGAGGCTCTGGGTTAAAGATAGCATGTAGGCATTATTCCACTGCCTTCTATAACCTTTCTAAAACCTACAGCCAAGTGATTTAAAACATAAAAACGGATAAATACACAGGACAACAAACAGACAACAAGACAATAACAAAAAGAATTTTGGAAGCTGCGAAGCAAATGGGTAAGTCATAACTGACTTAGCAGAATCAAGAAAGGTGAATGCTAAGTCAGAGACCAAGCTCAGAGGCCAAACGGCCCCAGTAGGCTCAGGTACTGTTGGCACCTTGATTTGGGGGCTGAAAACAGGAAGACTTATATAAGTCTGTTTAAGAAGAACTAAGGACTCTGGATCACACCCTACCCTCACCCTCACGCTGACAGGTTTACCTCTAGAAATGTTAAAACAGAGGTCTCTGGACAAAAAGATTGCAACACAGATAAGGCAATGATACCATACTGGAAACAGGAGAGTTAGGTAAATATATGTATAATGAACGCCAAAAGCCAAGATCTCAGGTTTCTTCCCTAATTCAGCAATCATAATATAAAGACAATGGATTGGAAGATTCTTCCATAGGGAATCTACTGCCCAAGCAAAAAGACCTAAAGATATTGACATTAGATATTCTTCAAGAAACAGCCCACCTAGAACAGCCCTCAATAAAACCTGTGGTCAAACCCACCCATATGCACAGAAATCCAAATGAGCTCTTATATTTAAAGAGGGCTCACCCAAGGATTATTAGACCTCTGAGGAAAGCCTCTAGCAACAAATACAGTGATCAAACCAGCAAACAGAATTAAAAAAAAAAAAAAAAAACTTTGGAAGATACAGAGACAATATAGAGACAAGAAAACATTTTTAAAAATTATGATTAACATCCTCTGAGAGAGAAGAGAATATTTTATCCATGAAATAAGAACAGGATGCTAGAGAAAAAAAGGAATAACTCAGTGTGGGGACGGGGGAGAATGTCTCCTTTTCTCATTTAGTCTCATAACAATTTATTATTCGTTAGGTTAAATATCAAACCTCTAAAAACTTAAATTTAAATAATTCAGTCTAATATTAATGAAGAGGGATGAAAAGGTGTACATCCTGGAACCTTCTTTAAATTTTCTTTTAAGAAAAATAATGCACAAAAATAGTGCATAAGTATGTATGCACAGGTGCACAAGCATATAAACATGTAGCACTTGCCTATTTTCCTCTGTGATTTCAATTAAACTCTTCTGCAGGAAATGAAGCACTGAAACAAAAAGAATATAATGACAAACCAGAAATTTAAATTTTAACTTCAGTATGAGAAAATACTTTAAATCACTATTTCCTAAAATGATATCATAGTATCACAATAGAAATTTAAAAGGAAGGAGCACAATGCACTTCAGTTACCTGCAATACTACACCCATTGCAAGAAACTCTTAAGAACCAGTTCTAAAATAACTCACACAATCAGTCACTTCTCAGAATAAAATAAAATAATAGCACGTACCATTTTTAAGCAGATTATTAACACTTGCTCTACCTGTGGGGAAAAAATGAACATTCATAAGGAGTTTCAGGATCAAAACTAGCATCATTTAACAATGACAATTTAATGGCAGAGGTTAACCCAAAAAGTAGGAAAACAATGGTGGCTTACCTACATTAAAGTTCTCCATACAGGAAGATAAATTGTCAGTTACTTTCCTATAAGAGCTTAGATCAGTAGTATTCAATTCTTCCTGAAGACGACAAGTAAAACTACATACAGCCTCAGTCAGAAAACATTCAGGTAGGCTGTTTAGTAAGCTAGAAAAAGAACCAAAAATTAAAACTCTGGCAACCTAGTAGAGCCCAGAAGTATGTGGGGAGAGGGGGAACCACTCAAATGCAGGAAAACTGAACTAGATTTTCACAGTACAGCCAGAAAATGGCAATGTCATACTGCCATCACTGGAAGCGCCTGGTCTATCATCTCTCACCTGGTCTCCCTGCTTCCATCTTGTTCCTCCGCATACCCCAGACCCTTCTCACAAAGCAGAGCAGCCTACCAGACCCTATGCAATCTGGTTCCACCATTAGCTCTCTGACCTCATCTCAATCCTTGCTCACTTTCCTTTAAGTCTATAACCTTACTCTGTTCCCACAATATGCCAGTGCCCTTGTTCTTGTTAGTTCCTCGACCCAGAACAATTTTCCCTCAGATATACCAATCATCACTCCCTCACCCCTTTCAGCTCAATCCCAAACATCACCCTATCAATGACATTTGAGCAAAGATATCTCAAGTGAACACCATATTTTAAATTGTAACCCCTACCCGATCCCTAGCACCCCCTTCCCCCCTTCTCTGCTTTACACTTCACTTCTCCATAGCACTTATCACCATCCAATAAGCTATATATTCTGCTTATTTATTCTGCCTACTTTCTATCTTCCTCTTAGAATGTGAGCACCTGCTAGACTGTTTTGTTCACTATATCCCCAATGCCTAGAAGATGCCTGACATATAGTAGGCAAGCAATAAAAAGTCACTGAGTGGATAAATTAAATTTATGTCAATTTTACCTAAATTAATCTGAATCAAATCCAACAGGTGCTTTTTTAAATGACTAAAAAGTAAAGCTGCTCCAGAAGGATAAAAATTCAAAGTTAGGAAAATTCTGAAAAAGAAGAGCAATGAGAAATGACTTGCTCTAGAACATATACGACATTAGTGAACTACTATAAATAAAAGTGTGGTGCAAGTGCACGAACAAATAGACCTAAGTCTAAAAGCAAACCCAAGCTTATATGGGAGCACAGAATATGATAATGACGGCATATGTGGGAAAAACAGACTATCCAACAGTTTGGGACAAATGGCTCTTCATATGGAAAAGAAAAACAAAGTTGGATCCCTACCTCACACTACACTCAAAACTTAATTTCAGGGGCCAGTTGTAGCCCAGTGGATAGGGCACTGGTACACCACATGGGAGGCCCCAGATTCGATTCCCGAGGACCTCTCCAAGTGGGCAGACGGCCTGAGAAGGCAAAGCCGCCATGGGCAGGGCAGAGCCGCC
>PVKH010001855.1:0-28924 GCA_004027955.1 Chaetophractus vellerosus
AATAATATTGCTTCAGCATAAAGGCAAATGCTTGACCAAGAATGGGAAAGGAATCATCAGCATCTCACCCCATAGGAAAGTAGCAAGCCCAGCTTTGGCAATGACAGGATTAGTGAGCATGGTGGCATAACGCAATGGAGAGCAAATTGCCACATAACGGTCCAGAGCCATCAGCATGAGCACACCAGATTCCACACCTATGAACCCATGGAGAAAGAACATCTGGGCCAAGCAAGCAATGACGTTAACTTCCTTGAGACTGAACCAGAAAATGCACAGTGCGTTGGGTAGAATGGTGAGAGGGACAGGACAGCCAGAAATAAGTATATTGGGTGATGTAAGGATGCCTCATATTGAATAAGGTACATAAAACCAAGGTTACCCACAAGGGAGATGACATAAACATTGCACAGAGAGGAGGGGAGAACCAATGTGTTCTCTTTCCAAACCAGGAATGCCATTAAGAACAAAAGATTCCAGGGCCACATATGAACTGTTGTACACCAGCATAACTAATTCAATAGAGGATCTCTCTGTTTTTCCAGAAGTCTCTAACCTGAGGCAAAGGAATTAAGAAATAGAAAATTCACACAAAGCAAAACATAATTTTGGAATTAAATTGCATTCTTAATAGTACCAACAGTTTTGAGTGATAGTTACAATGAAAATATACTGCTTATTGATTATTGGTACATTCCAGTAATATTGGTAAGTTTTAAATATACAGCTCCAATGTATTTTTAAAGCCATATATAAAAAGTTCTTATTATGGGGTACTACAGAACATTCCACTTTGGTGAGAAATACATTCAAAAGTATTTTAGTCCACAGCATTTCCCTTCTGCTTTTCTCAGTCACTACTTCTTTATTCAGAATGCACAATCCAGGGGCCGGCTATATAGCCCAATGGATAGGGCACCGGTACACCACATGGGAGGCCCCGGTTTTGGTTCCCGGGGACCTCTCTAAGTGGGCAGACAGCCTTGAGAGAGGCAAGCTGCCGTGAGTGGGGCAAAGCCACCATGGGCAAGGCAAAAAAGCTGCCACAGGCAGGGCAGAGCTGCCACAGGCAGGACAAGTCACCCGCGAAACATGGAGCTGAACCGCCTGCAAATCACGGAGCCAAGCAGCCCGCAAAACACGGAGCTGTGCTGCCCACAAAACACGGAGCTGAGCCGCTTGTGAAATGGAATGGAGCCACCCATGAGCGTGGCGAGCCGCCTGTGCAGAGGGCTGACTTGGTGCATTGTCACAAAAATGGGGGGAGAAAGAAGCAGACATAGAAGAACACAGAAAAATGAACACACAGCAAGAGCAAGCAGAAAGGGGGGGGGGATATGTAACAAAAAAAAATAATAAAAAAAAAGAATGCACAATCCAAAATGTGTTTTGAAATCTACAATGGATGTACAGATGGCTTCCACTCTGTTCAATCAATGCATGCATTGATTTATGTTCCAATTCTGCAATTATAATTTTACATGAGAAACAGGGAGATATATATGGATCAAGATTGTGCCATCTCTAATTTGCCCTTCTTCTTTATTCTCAAGTATAAATGGAAAGGTAAGAATCATTTAATTTGAGGAAATTTAACAGTAGCAAAAGAAAGAGCAATATATGTAGAGTTGCTGGTCTTGGAAGAAAAAGAGACAATTCAGAAAAAGAAAATATATAAAAAGTAATTCAAATAAATACATTTAGAGATTTAAGGAATTCTAGAATACGAATACCGATAAAGATTGGTCGATAAGGTCTAAACATAGAAAGAAAGGTTAATTAAAATATTACATTCTAGGCAAATAGTTTGAGCATGAGGTGAAGAAATATTATTTTGATACAAATATATGCTAAAAAGACGACGACAAATACAGGCAGAAAGTCTTTAACTTGTGGCATGGAATATAAAAGGGAAGTTCTTTTATCCTTGATGGAAATACTTTCCTGAAAGAATAATAAGGATCATGGCATTGGACCAATAGAGAAGAAAATATTAATATGGATTTGGCTATAAGGTGATCAATATTTATATAGTAAGAGTGATCAAGCTCCATATAGTTGCTGTAGTTTAAATACTGTTTATTGGTTTTCAGTTATCAAAATCAAAGCATAAACAAATTCAGGAAGATTTCCAGAATCTTAGCAAATGGTAACAATCTTAAAAACAGAAAAGTAGGGGGCTGGCTGTAGCCCAGTGGATAGGGTACCAGTTTACCACATGGGAGGCCCGGGTTTGGTTCCCAGGGACCTCTCCAAAGCAGGCGGACTGCCTTGAGAAGGGCAAGCCACCATGGGCAGGGCCAAAAATGCTGCCACAGGCAGGGCAAAGCCACCACAGGCAGGTCAAGTCACCTGCAAATGGAGCAGATCCGCCCACAAATGGAGCAGAGCCACCTGCGCAGTGACCTGGCTCGGCGCATCGCCACAACAGGGGGAGACAAAGCAGACACAGAAGAACGCAGAGAAATGAACACAGCAAGAGCAAGCAGAAAGGGGGGATATGTAACCAAAAAAAAAAGAAAAAACAGAAAAGTAAAGGAATGAAGTTAGAAGTGGTGGGAAAAGGAGGAAATACAAACACATGTATTTGTGACTATATTTTATGTGTATACATAAAACTCCAATATTTTGAGGTAGAGGGTAGGTGAAAGATAATATATTTGAGTAATCATCTATATTAGAGTTGTTAGTAATTTAATCTATATTAGAGTTGTTAGTAATTTAACTGAAGTTCAAACATAACTTGGAGTAAAAGAACTAATCACGAGAAGAACAACACACATACACACTCAAAAAATGTTTTTAAGATGCTGTCTCTGAAAAGGAACTGATGGAGGAATTTTTCAACATGGAAGCTTTGTTTTGTGAATGATTTTCTTGTCTGTATTGTTTTATTACACTTTATAAAATAAACATTTATTATTTATATTAAAGTTAACATCCTTCGGAAAATAAAGCATACATTCTTTTTAATATTTAGAATGACAGCAAAGAGGCAAGGAATTAACAAGTTTCACAGCTTTGAGAGATCAGATTACATGTTCAAATTATATTATTTTAAATAAATGTTTTATTGAAGTAAAATATGCATGCAGAAAAGACCACAAATCGTAAGCGCACAGCTTAATGAAATATCATCAAGTGGACACACCCTATAATTACCATCCAGGTCAATAACTAAATAATTGGAAGTGCCTCAGAAGCAAACTTCATAACCTGTTGAATCAGTATCTGGTCTCTCATTCTCAAAGGTAAAAATTATCCTAATTTCTTACAACATAAGTTAGTTTTGCCTATTTCGAACTTTATGTAAATGAAATCATACCACATGTGCCCTTTGTCTCTTTCAATATTATATTCGAATATACCCAAATTACTTTCCCATACAGTTTGCTGTTGATGGACATTTGGATTATTTCCCGTTTTGGGTATTATGAGTGTGCTGCTTTTAACATCTTTTTACACATCTTTTTGCTGAACATATGTATGCATTTCTACTGAGCATACAGCTTGTGAACTTGGTATAGAAAGCAGGAGATCTGAACATGGGAAATAAGAATGAACTAAAACATGGGGCCAGCTGTAGCCCAATTGGTAGGGCGCTGGTTTACCACATGGGAGGCCCCGGGTTCAGTTCCCGGGGCCTCCTCGAGCAGGCAGACCACCATGAGAAGGCAAGCCGCCGTGGGCAGGGCAAGCTACCGCGAGCAGGCAGGTCGCCACAGTGGGGGGAGACAGGCAGACACAGAAGAATGCAAATATGAACACAGCAAGAACAAGCAGAAAGGGGGAGATATATAATAAATAAAAAATAAATCTTAAAAAAAAAGAATGAACTAAAACAGTTTTGGCAGTTGATAAATAAATTAGCACTGACATCAATGAAAATGTCTCATATTTTGATAGAGAATTTTAAAAGTCTAACTCCAGTCCTAGTTATCAAACAACCATGATGCAAAGTCTGGTTGTCATTCAGATTTTGGTCATTCAGGAGAGAGACAAGTGCCTATAAAGATCACATTGCAAATATGGAAACTACATATATGATAAGGATTTAATATTCAGAATATAAAAAGAAATCCTTCAACTCAACAACAGAAAGACAAACAACCCTATTAAAAAATGAGCAAAAGACTTGAATAGAAATTTTCTCCTGAGAAGATATACAAATGGCCAAAAAGCACATGAAAATATGCTCAACATCATGAGCAGATAGAGAAATTCAATACAAAACCACAATGAGAAACCATTTCACACCCACTAGAATGATTGTTACCTTTTAAAAAATGTAAAATTACAAGTGTTGGAGAGGATGTGAAGAAATAGGAACACTTATTCATTGTTGTTCGCAATGTAAAATGATGCAGTTGCTATGTAAGACAGTTTAGCAGTTCCTCAGAAAGTTAAGTATAGAATTACCATATGACACAGTAATAGCACTTCTAGGTATATACCCAAAATAATTGAAACCAGGAACATGAATAGATATTTGCACACCGAAGTCCATAGCAGCAATTCACAATTGCAAAAAGATGTAAGGAATTCAAGTGTCCATCAACTGATGAATGGATAAACAAAAATGCAATATCTTTCAGCTGTAAAAAGGAATAAATTTCTTATACATATGACAACATAAATAATCTTGAAGGCAGCATGATGAGTGAAATAAGCCAAACACAAAAGGACAAATATTGGATGATCTCACTGGTTTGAAAAAATGAGAATAAGTAAACTCCTAAAGAATCTACAATACACGTTAACAGGGCTGGGGTGTAGGTAAGGAATGGAGAGTTAAGACTTAAAATGTAGAGTTTCCATTTGGGTCAATGGAAAATTTTTGGTAATAGATGGGGGTGATGGTAACACATTATGAACATGATTAAAAGCATCGAATTATATATTTGAATATGGTTAAAAGGGGAAATTTCAGGTTGTATATATGCTAATAGAATAATTTTTTAAAATCTATGGAACAACAGAACAACAGAACACAAACAGTGCGGCCTAAATTAAACCATGGACTATAGTTAGTAAAATTATAAAAAATTCTTTCATCAATTGCAACAAATGCACCATACCAACGCAAGGTGCTAATAATAGGGCGGTATATGGGATCCTGAAATTTATACATGATTATTCTGTATTCTGTATTATTATTATACATGAAGTGCTCTAATAAAAAAATAAATGGAATAGAATACTCCTCCCCCCAAGTTAAATGCAATGAACTTTGAAGTCCTTGACAAGTAAAGTTGCATTCAAGAACATGGAATTTCAGAAAAGAAGGTCTCTGCCTGGTGCTCTTTCAAAAGAAATAGAAGAATCTGAGTCACATGAAAATATATTTTTTGTGGCCAGATATCTGGTTTTCTTTGGAGGGTTCCCTTTTGACTTGGTGCTCTCAACCTGTTTAAGAGGCCTCCAACTTCTCATAAGACACTATTTAAACGTTATGAGAAGAAACATCCTTTCCCTTAAATAAGAACCTAATCACACATTCTCGTATCTGCTTGGTTTTCACCCCATACACGATAGGGTTCATTGTGGGAGGCATGAGTAGATAGAGATTAGCCATAATAATGTGTATGTGGGGAGGAATGGTGTGTCCTCCAAAGCGGTGTGTAAAGAAGGTGAAGAAGGCTGGGACATAGGTAATAATGATGGCACAGATATGGGCAGTGCATGTGCTGAAGGCTTTTTGACGAGCATCTGCTGATGACAAACTCACAACTGCTCGAAGAATCATGGTGTAGGAAATTGTGATGCACAAGATGTCAAAGCCCCCAATCAGGATGGCTACCATCAGACCATAGATGGCATTGACCTTCACATTGCCACAGGATATCTTGGCCACAGACATGTGGTCACAGTAGGTGTGGGGTATGACATTGCCCCTGCAGTATGGCAGGTGCTTGGTGAGGAAAGTGAAAGGGATAACAAGCAACACACCTCTAAGAAAAGTGAGGAGCCCAGCCTTGGCAATGACTGAATTAGTGAGGATAGTGGCATAGCGCAGGGGGTGGCAAATGGCCACATACCGGTCCAGGGCCATGAGCATGAGTACCCCAGATTCCATCCCTGTGAAGGTGTGGACAAAGAACATCTGGACCAGGCAGGCATTAAAGTCAATCTTCTTGAGGTCGAACCAAAATATGCAGAGGGTGTTGGGAAGAGTGCTGGTGCACATGAGCACATCTGTGAAGGACAGAAGGGCTAGGAAGATGTACATAGGTTTGTGTAAGGACTCTTCAGAATAGGTGAGATACATAAGGCCAAAGTTCCCTGTAATGGCAATGCTGTACATGATACACAGGGGAAAGGAGATCCACAAATGCACTTCTTCCAGGCCAGGGATGCCATTTAGGATGAATAAAGGTGGTGTTAGGCTGGTGGCATTTAGAAGTGACATAATGACTACTGGAAGTTCATGGTACAGTAGTTACAGAACTGCCACTTTAAGCAGGAAAAGTACCTTCAGCCAGACTGACAAGCAGGATTTTCTTCTTCATAATATCTAATTCATCATTCTTGTACATCAATGACCCTTTATGCTCTCTTACATTGAATATGTGGTATATAATCTTTTTAGATCTATTCCTTAAGCATTAGACTTTCAAGAGATGAGTTGACTGAGTCTAGCTGATATGTCTGGATCTTTTGTTGTCATGCAGAACATTCCCCAGGCTGAAGTTAGGCACTAACTGACCAAATAGATGATCAAGTATTAATTAGATATTTCCTGTGTTCTAAGTGTCCATCATCACAGTCAGAGATGTATATTCTATTCTGAAATGTTCACCATCTTCAATAGCTCTTGTGGGCTCATCTTGCTTTTCAAATTTTATCAGTTTTACCTCAAGGACATACTGACCATTATTACAATATAGTTTTAGTACATACTTCCATATTCTGGCATGCCAGAAACCACTTAAATGCAAACAATTATAAAGCAGCCCCTTTATGCCAATAGCTTTCTTTAAGATGAATCATCTTAAACTTGAAAAATTAATCCTTTTCCCAGTATCATCAGGCACCCATATTGGTTCCTTTGAG
This sequence comes from Chaetophractus vellerosus, assembly GCA_004027955.1. NCBI lineage: Eukaryota > Metazoa > Chordata > Mammalia > Cingulata > Chlamyphoridae > Chaetophractus > Chaetophractus vellerosus. The sequence goes on from PVKH010001855.1 coordinate 7,054, forward strand.
ATTTAAATTAGTTCCACAATAAATAGATATTGAAGAATTATTGGAAATGCAATTACTCATGAGAAGATAATGTTTTTCTAAGGTTAGAGTGGCGAATAATACAGTCCAATAACAATGTTTATCATCTTAAACTGAATCAAATTACATTCTCTTTAGAATATTGTGCTATATTTTCTACCCATATCACAAATTCAGAGAGCCATAGAGTTAGATATTTCACAGGCTACATAACCTCCAATGGTAATTTATTCCAGCATAAAAGAGTTGCTCAATAAGTTTTTTTTTAAGTCCATAGAAAAATAAGATATGGGAGAACAAGGAAGGACAACATACTTTTAGTGGTAAGGAGGAGACGATTTGGTGTGATAGTAATAATATAATGAAAAAATAAAGACAATGTAGTGACCAAAAGATGGATGCAAATATGACATACAAGTCTGAATAATTGGGTTATGTTGGGCTGGTATGTGCTGATTTAGAAAAATGTACAAGTAGTATATGGGGGGGCGTCCTATAAAATCAGCTGTTTAGAGGTAAGATAAACAGCTTCTTTCAATGCAAAATGTCAAAGTTGAAACTGATATTACCTTCTGGACACCTGGATGGTGGCCCAGTTGTCACCTTGGAGATGTCTCTACTGGAAATTTAAGGTTGAGTTGGGTTGGTTCTCCTTTCTTCATGTGTGTCTTTTACACAATGATACTGCTTTATTTTTTAAAAGAAGACAGCACAATAGATGAACTTGGAGATCTTTGAATTGAAAAATAATTCAAATACTATAGCCTTTGATGTGAAATTGAGGCAATTCCCTGAAAGGAAGAGTAGATGAGAAACGAAATATTATGAAAGACTGTTATCACTACTTTCTTTTCTCCTACCACAAGATAAATGCCTTTCTCATAGAAGCTGTTTTCAGCTTTCACAGCCAGTGGGATTAATTTGACTTTCTCCAGAATACTCCCACAAAAGATTCTGTTTCAGAGTGTAAATGGAGCAAAATTGCTGTTGAAATTCATAGAAGCCAGCATGGAAAAACAATCTTGTAGTAGGGTGCATTGTGCCTTTTCAAAGTTTTGAGAATAACCCTATGATTTATTCTCCCTACCAAGATATAATCAGCACCCATTCCTTTAATAAGAAGAATGCAAACCCAATTCATAAATCTGCTCACCATGAATGCAACTGGAGTTCCTGCAGAAATTGTGAAGTCATATCCACAGATTAAGTCATAGTCAGGTATATGTTATGCTCTTGGCCCTGCAGGATAGATATAAGACCTATATTGAGACCATGAGGGATCACAGGTGGAGATGGGACTATTACCATTTTCTATAAGTGTATATATGTGTGATGTTTGTGTGTGAATGAACATATATTCTGAGGGTACAGATTTGGGGAAATGTAGTTGTTACTGTCTTTTTCTACTAAAATCTCAGAGGATAAGTGATTTCCCATGTGTTTTTATAATATGAAAAAATAGGCTTGGGAATCAGATATATCTGGGTGCGAAGGACACTGGCTGAGCCATTGGGAGTTGTCTTAGGACTTGGATGTCCCTCAACAATTTCCAGGACTCCTGCAGACATAATCTTTTATAGGTACAACAGAGAATGTGAGAGTTTGAAAACATTTTGGAATTTCATAATTAAATCCTTTTGGGAGACAGTTTCTAGCTTTATTATTATTTTTTAAACATAAATTTTATTGGTACATATTAATAAACATACAATTCACTCAAAGTGTACAATCAATGGTATTTGGTATAATCACATAATTGTGCATTCATCACTTCAATCATTTTTAGAGCATTTTCATTACTTCAGTAATAATAGTAAACAAAAAACAAACAAACAAGAAAACTCTTCACTTCTCAATCTCACTATGTGTCCCCTGCCATACATAGTTGCTCTTTCTGGCTAGTCTTACTTACTTATTTATTTGTTTGTTTGTTTTTGAATTAATTTATTTTTAAAGCAGTTTTATTGCAATATATTCACGAACTATATGATCTATCCAAAGTGCATAATCAATGGCTTTCAATATAATCACAATGTTGTGCATCACCACAAAAATTTTAGAGCAATTTCATCACTCCAAAAAGAAAAACTCCACATCCCTTAGCAGTCACCTCTCAATCCCTCTATACTTCCCCAGTCCTACATAACCTCTGATCTAAATTCATCTTTAAAATTTGATTTATATTTTCATATTATGTAAATGAAATCATACAATATGTAGTACTTTGTGTCTGGTTTCTTTCACTTAGCATAATGTGGGGTTTTTTTTTATCTGATATTAACATCTTGTATTATTAACATACATTTGTTCAGCTTCAAAGAAAAACGGTCCTATATATGTAATTTTACAATTATTCATATTTCACACATGATTTTACTATGCTATACAGTCCTATGTTACATTTTTTAGCTTTCATTCTAGTAATATACATGGCCTTAGACTTTCCCTTTCAACCACTGTCATGCCCATGTAATAGCACTGCTAATCACAAACACTGTGATATGCTTTCATCATTTCTACTCATTTCCAAAGATTTACAAAGAACCTTTTCACCAATTCTGCACAGATTAACCCTCAGCTTTCCATTTTCTAACTTCAGTCTATTTCTGGTGACATATATTCTATTATTAACTCCATAAGTTTACACAATATATTTAGTTCATAATAACGCAACCATACAATATTTGTCCTTTGTATCTGGCTTGCTTCACTCAACCTAATGTCCTCCAAGTTCATCCATGTTGCCATATGCTTCATGACTTCATTTCTTCTTACAGCTGCATAAGATTCTATCGTGTGTATACACCAAAGTTTGTTTATCCATTCATGGGTTGATGGACACCTGTGTTGTTTCCATCTTTTGGCAACTGTGAATATCCCCGCTGTTCAAGTCACTGCTCTCAGTTCTTCTGGGTATATGCCCAGTAGTGGTATTGCTGGGTCATGTGGCAAATCTATATTCAAATTCTTTAGGAACTGCCAAACAGCCTTCTGTAGTGGCTGTACCATTCTACAATCCCACCAACGGTGAATAAGATTTCCTGTCTCTCCACATTTTCTCCAACACTAATAGTTTTCTGACTTTTTAATAGTGGCCATTCTAATACATGTGAAATAGCTCATTGTAGCTTTCATTTCCCTAATCACTAGTAATGTTGAACATTCTTTCATGTGGTTTTTTTGCCATTTGTATTTCTTCTTTAGTCAAATGTCTATTCAAGACTTTTGCCCATATTTTAATTGGTTCATTTGTGTTTTTATTGTTCAGTTGTAACATCTCTTTATATATCATGGATATTAAATGCTTATTGGATATGTGATTTCCAAATATTTTCTCCCATTAGGGCAGCTGTCTTTTCAGCCTTTTGACAAAGTCCTTTGAGGTGCAGAAGTGTTTAATTTTGAGGAGGTCCCATTTATCTATTTTTTCTTTTGTTGTCCATGCTTGGATATAAGGTCCAAGAAAAAACTACCCACTACAAGGTCTTTAAGAAACTTCCCTACATTTTATTCTAGTAGTTTTATGGTCATGGCATGTATATTTAGGACTTTGATTCATTTTGAGTTGATTCTTGTATAGGGAGTGAGATTGGGGTCCTCTTTAATTCTTTTGGTTACTGATATCCAGTTATCCCAGCACCATTTGTTGAAGAGACTTTTTTGTCCAGTTAACATAGTTTTGGTAGATTTGTCAAAAACAAGTTGGCTGTAGAGATAAGGGTTTTTTTCTGACTCTCAATTCTATTCCACTGTTCAATGGGCCTATGTTTAGGCCAATACCATGTCATTTTGGCCACTGTAGCTTTGTAATATGTTTCAAGGTCAGGCAGTGAAATTCTTCCCACATCACTCTTCTTTTTTAGAATGCTTTTGGTTATTTGGGTGTACTTTGGTAATTACCTTTTCTATTTCTGTAAAGTAGGCTGTTGGAATTCTGATTGGTTTTGCATTGAATTTATAAATCAGTTTGAGAAGAGTTGACATCTTCACAATATTTAGTCTTCCAATCCATGAACATGGAATGTCTTTACATTTGTTTAGGTCTTCATTGATTTCTTTTAGCAATGTTTTGTATTTTGCTGCATATAGGTCCTATACTTCTTTGGTTAAATTGATTGCTAGGTATTTGAGCCTTTTTGTCATCATTGTAAATGGAATTTTTCCCTGATTTCCTCCTTAAATTGTGATTTTCAATACTAATGTACAGAAATATTATTGATTTTTTGCATGTTGATCTTGTATCCTGCCACTTTGTTGAACTCAAAATGAGAATATAACTTATCAAAATTTATGGGATACAGCCAAGGCATTGCTGAGAGGGAAATTTATAGCCCTAAACACCTATATTAAAAAATAAGAAAGAGCTAAAATAAAAGATATAACTGAACAACTGGAGAAACTAGAAAAAGAACAGCAAACCAACCCCAAAGCAAGCAGAAGGAAAGAAATAGTAAAGATTAGAGCAGAAAAAAAATGAAATTAAAAACAAAAAATGTTGAGAAAATCAACAAAACTGAAAGCTGGTTCTTTGAGAAGAGCAATAAAATTGACAAACCCTTAGCTAGACTAACAAAGAAAAAATAGTGATAAGATGCAAATAAATAAAATCAGAAATGAAAAGTAGAAAATTACAAATGACCCCACAAAAATAAAAAAGTATCATTAAGAGGGTATTATGAGAAATTGCATGCCAACAAACTAGACAACTTAGATGAAATGGATATGTTCCTAGAAACGCACAAACAACCTACACTGACGCTAAAGGAAATAGAAGAACTTAACCAACCAATCACATTCAATGAAATTGAATCAGTCATCAAAAATCTCCCAACAAAAAAAGCCCAGGACCAGATGGCTTCACAGGTGAATTCTGCTAAGCATTTCAAGAACAATTAACACCAATCCTGTTTAAACTCTTCCAAAATAGTTAAAGATGAAGGAAAATTACCCAATATATTTTATGAAGACAACATCACTGTAATACCAAAGTCAGACAAAGATACTACAAGAAAACTACAGACCAATCTCTCTAATGAACATAGATGTAAAAATTCTCAATGAAATACTTGCAAATAGAATCCAACAGTATATCAAAAGACATACACCACAACCAAGTGGTATTTATTCCTGCTATGCAAGGGTGGTTCAACATAAGAAAATCAACTAACCTAATACACCACAATTACAAATTGAAGGGGGAAAAAAAACACATGATGATCTTGATCAATGCAGAAAAGGCATCTGGCAAAATCCAGTATCCTTTCCTGATAAAAACACTTCCAAAGACAGGAATAGAAGGGAAATTCATTAATATGATAAAGGGCATATATGAAAACCCCACAGCCAACATCCTACCCAATAGGGAAAGGTTGAAAGCTTTCCCTCTAAGATTGGGAACACAAAAAGGATGCCCACTGTCCCCATTGTTACTCTATCTTTTTCAAAACTCAGCACAATGTCACGTAAAAAACAGGTTTAAAACTATTTTTGGAGAAAAATTAAACTGCAAATATTGAGTCTGATATGTCATGTTGTATTCAGTGATCTTGATCAATGTGCTTATTGATTATAACATTTTTCTATGGATTATTTTGGATTATCTAGTTATATTCCATCACATTGTCTGTGAATGATGACCATTTTGTTTGCTCCTTTCTTCTTCTCATGCATTTTTGTTTCATTATTGCACTGCACTGCCTACGATCTGCCTCATCTGACCATTGACATTCCTGTTTCATTACTAATGACTAGGTATAGTGAGACGCAATAAGGACTACTAGGTGCAGACAAACCTGTCCAATTCTATGAAGACATGGGTTGATGCTACAGTGTAGAAGCACATCTGGGCAATAATAAAAATTATTTTATAAGAATAGAATCACTTGTTCACAATTTATCATATTTGAATAAGTGTTCATTGCCAAAATGAAATAATTTGTAATAATATGCATGCACCTACTGGTTAATAAAATTGACCTGGGACTTTAGTCTATGCCTCTCTCTGCCACCACCACCACCCTGAAATGTCTCCTTGGGTTGTTCAGGAAAGTTTCCTTGTGCCCCGTCCAGGTCAATATTCAGCCACTATTCCAAGCCCCAAATAATCTTTGATCTGCCTCCTGATACTATAGATTATATTTGTCTTTCCAAGACATTCATATACATGTAATGATATCATATGTTCTCTGTCTGGTTTCTTTCACTCAGCATAATATTTTTGAAACACAGCCATGATTAGGGAAGCATTAGTAATTTGTTCTTTTTAAATTGCCTTTAGCATGCCATTGTATGGATATAACAAAATTTGTTTATTCATTCATTTGTATGAATTGATATTTCATCTTTCCTTGTTTGGGGCTATTATGAATAAAGCATCTAAGAATCATGCTGTGATTTTACTTTGCATCACTTAAATATATCTTCCTTTATAAAGTGTCTGTGCAAATATTTTCCCATTTTTAATTAGGTTATTTTTCTTATTATTGAATTGAAAATATTCTTTATACATTCTGAGTACAAGCCGTTAGTATGGTATATTTACTGCAAGTCTTTTAGCCTGTGATTTATTTTTTCATACTTCATATTGTTAATGTGTCTTTCAAAATCAGTTGATAAAGTGCATCTCACCAAATTTTTCTTTTATGATGTTTGCTTTTTATTCTATTTAACAAATTTTTGCCTATATCAAGGCTTACATATATTCTATATTATATTTTTAACTGCAAAATTTCTCCCTAAGCAATGTTTTATCTGTATCCCTAAAATTATGAGAGGTTGTGCTTTCATTATTATTTAGATCAAACATGTTAAATTCCTGTGTGAGTCCTTTGACCAATGGTTATTTAGAAGTTTAAGATATATCTATATTGAGAATATATATTTATTAGAGGGTTTACAGAACAGGGTTTACAGAACAATCATGCATAAAATACAGGATTCCCATATATCATTGATTATTAACGCCTTGCATTGGGGTGGAATATTTGTTACATGGGATGCTAGCATCTTTTATAATTGTAATATTAACTATAATCCATGGTTTCACTTAGGGTTCACTGTGTAGTAGAGTTGCTTGAAATTTTTTCAAAAATATTTGTTCTGTTGCCATATATATAATCTAACATTCCCACTTTTAATCACATTCAGATATATTTTTCAGTGTAGCTAATTACATTCACAATGTTGTACACCCATCACCACCATCCACTATGAAAACATTTCCAACATGCCAAATAGGAAACCTGTATATTTTAAGCTTTAACTTTCCATTTCCAATGCCCACTTCTTCCCCTGGTAACTGATATTCTAGATTTTGACTCTAAGTATGGATATTCTAATTATTTCAAATCAATGAGATCACACAATGTTTGCCCTTTTGTGTCGGTCATATTTCAAACATGATGTTGTCAATATCACATGTATGGAGACCACATTCCTCTTTTACAGCTGATTATTATTCCATTGTATGTGTATTTCACATTTTATTTATCCATTCACACTTGATAGACATTTGAGTACTTCCATTTTTTTGGTAATTGTGAATATACTGCTATGACCATTGATATGCAAATATCTGTTCCAGTGCCTGCTCTCAATCCTTTTGGGTATGTACTAGATGTGGGATGGCCAGGTCATACGGTAGTTCTGCACTTAGCTTTCTGAGGAACCACCAAACTGCCTTCAACAGAGGCTGCATCATTTTACATTGCCAACAGCAATGAATGAGTGTTCCTATTTTCCACATCCTCTCCAAACTTGTTTTTTATTTTTTTGTTTTTTAAATAGCAGCCATTCTAATGGGTATGAAATTGTATCTCATTGTGGTTTTGATTTGCCTTTCCCTGATTGCTAATGATGTTGAGTATCTTTTCATGTGCTTTCTGGTCATTTGTATATCTCCTCTAGAGATGTTTATTCAAGTCTTTGGTCCATTTTTGAATGAGGTTGTTTGTCTTTTTATTGTTGAATTGAAGGATTTCTATATACTTGGATATTAAATCCTTATCAGATATGCAGTTTCCAAATATTTTCTCCCATTGTGTAGGTTATCATTTTACTTTCATGATAAAGTCCTTTGAGACTCAAAAGATTTTAATTCTGATGAGGTCCCATTTACCTATTTTTTTTATTCTTGTTTCTTGTGCTTTGGTATAAAGTCTAAGAAATAACAGAAGATCCTGAAGATGTTTCCCCACTTTTTCTTCTAGGAGTTTGATAGGTCCTTATTCCAAGCTGAGTTGATTTTTGTATAAGGTGTGAGGTAGAGATACACCTACATTTTTTTTCTTTTAAAAATAGAGGTCCATTTTTCCAGCACCATTTTTTGGAGAGGGTATTCCTTCCTAATTGAGTGATCTTTACCCCCTTTTCCAAATCTTTTGACCATAATGTTAGGCTTGATTTCTGAGCTCTCAGTTCTATTCCATTGGTCTATGTGTCTGTCCTTCTGCCAGCACCATGCTTTTTTGATTACTGTGGCTTTGTAATAAGTTTTAAGATTAGGAAGTTTGGGTCCTCCAACTTCATTTTTCTTTTTCAAGATGGCTTTAACTGTACTGCACACCTTTCTTCTGCATATTTGTATTTTTCTTGAAATTGTGTGTAAAATATTTGAGTTGCTTATTTTTATTTTATAAATAGGATTCTTTTCAGAGTAATATGAGGATGTTTCTCTGATTCTCAATAATCAGAGTTTTTTTTTCTTCCATTTTTTCTATTCTTAAGTGCATAAATTTTAGAAATTAAGTAAAAAAGACTAACACATTAAAGAGTTAGATGAAATGCAGAAATTCCTTTAAGTATACAATTACCAAAACTGAAAGGACAAGATATAAAGATCTAAAGAGTCCTATATCTGTTAACAAAATTGAATATATAATTACTTCTTTTCCATTAGGTAATTTCAAGGGCCAAATGACATTAATGGTGAATTCTTCCAAATATTCAAGGAAGAAATAACAAACTCTGTGACTAGAGAAAGAAGGGATACTTTCCACCTTGTTTAGTGAGTCCACATAACCTTAATAACAAAACCTTACAAAGACATTATAAGAAAGAAAATCTACAGGCCAATATATCTTATAAATATAGATACTAAAGTTCTAAACAAAATAATAATATTATTATTTTAGATACTAATATTAATTTATTTATCAATTTTAAATATTGAACTTAAAGTACATGAAAAGAATAGTATATAATAAACAATTAGGGCTTATTCCAAAAATATAATGTTGGATAAATGTTAACACATTAGTCAATGTTTTCCTTATTAACAGAATAAAAGAGAAAAATCATATGTTCATCTTTAGATGAATTATTTTATTTAAAATTCAAAACACTACTTTGAGCTAGACACTCTTATAATCTTACAGAGATGAAAATGGGTTAGTACCTGTCAACAATTGTAGATAACAAATTTAACAGAAGCCCTATAGCTATTAAATGGAATAGATGGATTCAAATTCAGGTATCTTTTGTCAAAGAGTGTGTTTTTAACAAATGCATTATACTTTTACATGCCAGCTTTCTACCTGTTTTGGTAAAACATGTTATAACTAAAACTGAACCCTCATTATCCAATTCTCAAGCCACAGCCTTAGGAGCCATGGAACTTGTACATTGAAGAATCTTAGGAGAAACTCTTCGTTACTTGGCATATTACAAAGGTAATCAGAAAGCAGTTTTAGACAAGTTTGACTCAGAGCTTTTCTCACAAAATGCAATATTAACAAAAATTCCTAAGCCCTCTCATACTCATTTTATCCCATTTACCCAATACTGAAACTGTTGACTTTCACGTGATATGAAAAACAGAAAACCTTCTAATTCTATCATATTAACTGGCTGTCTTAATAATTTATTACCTTATAATTCCACCCATAAACAGAAGAATCAAAGATTTCCTAGGTACCTTGTCACATATTGTGATACCCTTTCTCCACATGTAGATATTATAGACCAGATACGGATAAACAGATTTTGTTTTAACCTTCACACCTACGCATTATTTATACTATATCATACCTATATATTATGATATAGGTATAACATTTATAAGCAGGTATGTTTGCTTAATATAGTTTTTAATTAGAAAAACAAATAAGCAAGCTAAAAGAAATTTGGGCAAGTAGATTGTCATTCAAAATTTTCCTAACACAAGAAACTTTCTGGGAACCGGCTGTAGCTCAATTGGTAGGGCTCCGGTTTACCACAAGGGAGGCCCTGGGTTCGGTTTCCGGGGCCTCCTGGGAAGGCAAGCCACTGTGCGGCGAGCTGCCTCAGCGGGATGACATGGCAGGGGGAGAGAAGCAGACACAGAAAAACGCAAAAAAAAAAAAAAAAAAAAACAAATGAACACAGCAAGCACAAGCAGCAAAGGGGGGATATATAAATAAATAAAAATAAATCTTAAAAAAAAACTTTCTAGTAGAATCTAGAAGTTGGAGCATGTCTGCCATCTGCTAGTTTACTGTTTATTTTATTTAAAAATTATTTCTATTCATGCTATTAATATTACAACTCAGCATTTTTCAACCGGAAGACCTGCATTCTGTGGTTTTCATTTTTTGTAGCTGCCTGCTCTGGAATGAAAAAACAATGCACCAGATTTTAATTCGAGTTATTACCAATGCAATGCTGCAAATAAATGTGCAGTATTGCTTTATTGTAAATATGTATTTTAATGAGTCCCTAGCATAGAAGATTCTGAAATTGCTTACTTTTAGTATTTTTAAAAGAACTTAAAAATCCATATATGTGGATAAATCATCATAAAATTATGAAGCTGGAATCAAAGTCTGCTGGGAAATTAGATGTAATTCCAGTATATAATTCCATGGATGCCTGCCCCTGTAGCCACATGTCCAAACAGAGAAAAGTTGTAAAATTTGAAGTTGAGTTGTGAGGGATTTTTTTTTTCCTCCTGTTCAAATATATTCTAATAAGAGGTCTAGTTTCAGCAAAGCCATATATACTTACTCTCCCTTGAGAAAACTATAGGTTTCTGCATCTATGCTACCCAAAACAATTTCTGTCATTTTTTCCATGGATGATCCCCAGAGAAACCAGTATTTAGGGTTCCTAACAAATGCACTGCAGTTGTTTCTGAGCAATATAAGCTATGATTGAGGATTTTAAAATATCTGGCTCCAGTGTGAGAATGAATGGTTCTAAAGAAAAAAAAACTTGTATGAGATGCACAAACAATTCTGCTACTAAGTAAGAAGGACTCAAGTCAGGACTGATTGAATTAGGAAGGCTATGAATTATCTTATTTCTTAGTCTGCAAAAATTAAAACTATTTGCAAAGCACAAAGAGAAGGAGAAAAGGGGAAAAAATTAAACATTGCTTTGGCACTAGAGGAAGAAGACTCCATGCGGCTGATGCAACAAGGAACAAAGAGATAAAGTTACAGGCAAGCGAATTTATTTATTAAAATAGAAAAACTTCTCTACTCTTCATAGATGGAGGAGACATCCTTAGGAAGAGACGAGACCTCTACCACTGAAAATGACTTACTCTAAGTGTGTGTTGGAAGGAACCCCAGTGCTCATGTAGCCTGCTTCTATTCCATGTATGTCCCCCAGTTCTAAATATCTCTAATTTCATTAGAAAAGTCTGTAAGAATCCAGAATCTTGAAACCAGATTTCCTTTCCTTTAGAGGCAGTCTTATTTTGTAATGTGTACACTAATGTGTTAAGATATTTACAAACAAGAGGATCACATAAAAGGAAATTTTAAAATGTATTCATTCATCTAATTATTATTTCATTCATTACACACCCTTTTCTTGAGGAAGTCACTATTTTAACTGCAAAATATATTAAATGAACAAAATACACAAAAATCCCAGTGCACGTAGATTTTACATTCCAGTAAGAGATAGCAGACTGTAATGATGCCATAGAAAAAAGAGAAGTAGGAAATGGAGATATGTAATATCAGGATTCCTGGGGAAGGCACACTTTTAAATCAGGAGGTGAGGGAAAGCCTCACTTTTGGATAGATACTCAATAGAGACCTGAATCTGTTGAAGGTGTGCACCATGGTAATAGCTGGGGAAGAACACAGGCTTTGGAAATCACAAGTACAAAGGCCCTGAGTTGAGCACATGTTGTTGAGTTTGATAAACCTCTAGTAGATCTGGATGGATTGAGAGACTCAGAGTTAAAGTAGTAGGAGAAGCAATTAGAGAATTAAAAGGGTGCTAATTGTGCAGGGATTTTAAACAATGGTAAGGATGTTGGCTTTTGCTCTGCATGAGATGGAAGGACACTGGAGGTTTTTAGGGATAACTAGGCATGACTTTACTTAATTTTATCAAGCAAAAAAATCATGATGGTACTATATATTTTGCATATTTTGTTCCATATTGAGCTAAAATGTCCATGTTTTAAATTAATTAACAGTAAATTATCTTATGGCTGGGCAAACTGAAATTTACAGATGTTAAATTCACAGAACTAGTATTTGGCAGAGCCAAAATTTCAATTTGAATCCGTTTGATTCCAGTCTGTATTTTTTTACTATTTATGTCAAACCAAAGGAATGTTGCTCAGAATTTCTGTTTCTAGAATTATAGCATGATTGTTTCCTTATTTAATGCATTGCCATTTAAGCACAGATTTTAATAAGTTTCTTCTATTCAAAACTCTGGAAATCAGGAGGATATTTCCTTGGGAGGTTTTTAGAGCAGAAACCATATATGACTTGTGTTCCTATGTTCCTTCTGTGTTTTTCCCTTTTCCTAACTCTGGTTTCTCCTGTGAAAACCAGGCAAAGAGAATAGTGGCTGCAGAAGCAGTGCCATATCTTAGAGCACCAGGGAGGGTGACTTGCCCGAAAGTACACAGAACCTCATAAGCTTATCCCATTTGGTTAATGCACCATCATAAAGAATACTACTTGGAAAAAAAGAAAAGAAGGAAGGAAGGAAGAAATGAACGAAGGAAGGAATGAAGGAACGAAGGAACGGACGAACGAAGAAAGGAAGGAAAGGAGGAAGGGAGGGAGGGAGGAAGGAAATTATCATTTTAAAACTATAAAAATAAGACCAATATTGGATATGGCATGGATACAATGTTATTTTCAGGGGTAAAATAAGTTACAATTGTGTTCATGTTTTTAGGACGAAATAAAAATAAGGATTTAGCCCTGGATGCTTCATAAAACAACAAAGTTCATAGAGAGGAAAAAGGAAATGGTATCAATAAATTTTTTATATATAATTATAAAACAGGAGAAGATTAGAACTAATGATTTTTAAAGAATTTTTGATGGAAGAAAAAGACAAATCAGTCAAACTGGAATATTAACCAAAGATTTTCAAGCTTTTTTTTTTTCGGCTTTCAAATAAAACCAGTGCCGGCACTTTTCAAAACTTCCTGTGCTTCATCTATAGCTATTTGCTTTTTACCTTTTTATACATTGATTATTTTTATGACTTCATTTTAACAGCCTTCCCCTGAATAAAACAAATGATTTTAAAAAATCAAACAGTCATATAGAAAACCTTAGGCTAGGTCTTATCAGAAAAAGAGAAAATAGAAGAATAGAATTAATCAAAATTAGAGCTTTAGAAGAAACTGTTATAAGGAAGAGATTAAAATATAAAAAAGAAGTTGATATAAAGTAATTTGTAGAAATGCAATAAAATATACAATACTGTAGGAAAATGAATAACTCAAGTTGATAATCTAAAACAAGCAATAGTGAAAGCAGGATTTTTTTGAAATTATAAAGTAAAGAGTTTTCATACACACAAAAAACTACCTTGTAGTCTCACACTTTTAATCTAGAAAAATTTCAAGATAGAGACATGTCCCAAAGCAGAAAAAGGTTGAAAACTAACTTCTGTCAAAATACAAACTAATAAATTAATAACGACTGCACCTTCACAATATAATTTTTCATAGATATTTGGGACTAAAATAAAATAAAAATACATAATAATTTATAGATGCCATGCTTATCGACAAAGAAATTTGAAAAGACTCAGTAGAAACCATGAGAGTTAATTAGAACTTAATTTTAAAATGTCATTGGTTAAATTTAAGAACTACAAAATTTTTCTTGTTTTCTAGCAATAAACAATTAAAGAATAAATGTAAAACAAGATCCAAGATCCATAGTTTGCAAAAGTAAGCATTAGTAATTGGTCAGGGAATATAAGCAGATACATGTAGACAGAGTTTACAACAAAGATCAAGCCAGTCCAGGGCTTTGTCTGTTTGTTTTTGTTCTGTTGATTCAGTAGCAGGTTCAGGAATACTCAGTAGAATCAAAGAACATAGCCTGGGTGCAAAAAGATTATTTTTAATCGTGATTTTATATTGTGTAAAATGCTTGTTTATCTTTTGTGTCTGGCTGAAAATAACCTTGCTGCTCTCTTCTTGTATAGCACAATTTTATGAGTTCAGAAAGCAAGATGCCCTCCAGTTGACAAACATGCATGGGGCCAATAGCTCCAATCTGACACCAAGATTCTTCATCCTCAGTGGGATTCCTGGGCTGGAAGCTGCACACAGCTGGATCTCCCTGCCATTCTGCTTCATGTACATCATTGCTGTGGTAGGGAACTGTGGTCTTATCTACCTCATCAGCCATGAGGAGGCCCTGCATCGGCCCATGTATTACTTCCTCGCCCTGCTGTCATTAACAGATCTTAGTGGGTGCACTTCATTTGTCCCCAATATGTTGTGTATCTTTTGGTTTAATCTCAAGGAGATTGACTTTAATGCCTGCCTTGTGCAGATGTTTTTCATTCACATGCTGACAGCCATGGAGTCTGGCGTGCTCATGCTCATGGCTCTGGACCGCTACGTGGCCATTTGTTTTCCTTTACGCTATTCCACCATCCTCACCAACACCGTAATTACCAAGGTCGGACTTGCCACCCTCATGCGATGTGTATTGCTTGTGATCCCATTCATTTTCCTGATCAAACGTCTTCCCTACTGCAGGGGCAACCTCATCCATCATACCTATTGTGACCATATGTCTGTGGCCAAATTATCCTGTGGCAATATCAAGATTAATGCTATCTATGGTCTTGTAGCTGTTGTATCCATTGCAGGATTTGATATATTCTGTATCTCTGTGTCTTATACTATGATTATCCGGGCTGTATTGAATCTGTCCTCTGCAGATGCTCGCCATAAAGCCTTCAGCACTTGTACATCTCATATATGTGCTATTGTCATCACCTATGTCCCAGCCTTCTTCAACTTCTTCACTCATCGATTTGGGGGACAAACCATACCTCACCATATCCACATCTTTATTGCCAACCTCTACCTGCTGCTGCCTCCCACCTTGAATCCAATTGTCTATGGAGTGAAGACAAAGCAGATTCGTGAAGGAGTGACCAAATTGTTTTTTAGAGAGAAAGATATTTTGAATATGAGATAAATGTATGATATAGAATTCTATCTATAACATAAAGATAAGAAAAAATATAGAGAGGAAGAGAGCAAACATGAGGTCATTTCAGGAGACAATGCCTGTGGATTGCTTCCTATAAAATGCAGTCAACAATCACAGCATTTTAAATCCAAGGTCTCTAATTGAATATTAAAAAGAAAATAGAAAGGGCACAAGAATACTCTTCACACATAATCTAAACTTCACTTAGACCTTGGGGAGTAGACAAACAGAATGAACTAGTTAGGATATCCAGCTTCAGGTAAGACTCTTAATGAATACTGCACTTTGAACTAGGCACTGTGGGGAAGTACAAGAAAGAATAAAGTATGCTACGTATTCTAGAGAGACTCCAGAAGATTGAGGAAGGCACATGAGCAATCTGATCCATGTGCTGTAGGAAAGCAAGAAGCACTTGCCCAAAATATCTGTGCTGAACTCCAGGGAACTCATCCTCCTCTCTATTTCATATTTATGTGCAATTTGTATAAGATAACAAAAAGCAATAAAACACTCCTTGCCCTGGCAATTATTTGGATTCACATACATGTGCCAGTATATACACAAATGAAGCTAGAGTACGTATGTTCACCAGAGTTCATCACAATCTGGGAAGCATTCCTTGGAATTAATATCAAGCAGAAATTTCAAAGAGAGTTGATACTATTTCCCAGTGATTTGAGGAGAGTACCAACAAGCTGAGGAAAGGAGCATGAAGAAAATCTATATGCTTTGCCAAACAAGGATGACTGGGCTTGATTTCTTTTCCTGTCCTTATTGTAGAGTGAGAAACCATTGAGTGGTCAAGAACAAAATGAAAAGGAATGCTTTATTTAGATTTCAGGAACTAGAAAAGAAATAAACAGGGAGCAGTTTTGCCTGGTTAGGAGCAGAAGAAGAAGAGGGAAAAATTCAGGACAGGTTAACACAAGCCAAATTATTGTACAAGACATGGTATCTATGAATAAGAACAAATAATAATTTTAAGGAAAAGAAGAGAAGAGATCCTGGGAGGTACATTATTCTCAACTTCTTATTACTTCAAGTGTAGGAACTTCTTTGGACTAACATTCCATCATTCATATAGGAAACTTCTGGACATTTATGCACCAGACTTCACTATTTAATAACACTTACTTCTGAGGGCTGAGGTCAACCCTGACACAGTCAGTGGTGAGCCCCTCCTGGAGAGTTTTGCATTTGTCTATGTTAGTGGCAGGATGAGCAAGCCCATCTCATTCAGAGGCAAATTATTAACAAGACTTGTTTTGGTCAAAGACCTAAAGCTTTATTCTCCTAGCTGTATATCATAAAATTGTTGACATTTGGCCTCAACTTTCTTGTTTCCTGTGTGGCTCTGAAATGGAGAGGAAAGGATAGGGTAATTATGAATAGGCCTTCTAGAACCCAAAGTGTCAAGAAGAAAATAGGATAAGACGGAAAGATAAAGGAATGAGATGAGGGAAAAATCAAATAAAGCAAAAACATAATTGCATAATTAACTATTATAGGTACAGTGAAGTTTTATCTTTGCACAGTAACAAATGTCACAAAAGGTTTCCAGAAGAAGTGTTTAAACTAATACCAAAAAATAATAATAATAATAAACTGTTGTTAATGAAATGGGAGTAAGATAGGAGACAGAAATTGTTCCAGGAAGATTGACCAGCGTGCACAGAGTTCTGGAAGAAAAAACATGCCATACTTAAGGAACTAAGAACATCAATTTTTGACTCTATGGTAAGAAAAAGAAAGAAATGGAAAGTATTAAACAGATGAATGACAAAGCTTTCTATTATAGAATAATAATTGTTGCTGTAGTTCAGACCACTGAGAAAATAATTTTTCAGAATAAACTACTGGAAAAACAACTAAACATGTGGAATATGAATCAAGCTAAACCTTGACTTTATACGATGTACTTCTGAGATAAATAGTTAAAATTTAAAAATGAAATTCATGAAGACTGGAAATGAGTAAAAGTTTAACTCTATTCAGAATGGATTAATTCTGTTAATGCTTAAACAATACAAATATTTAGGAGCAAAAGTCATAGATTATGAGTCCCCACCCATACGTACTACATCCTGTTTCCTCTCTTTTTAAAAAGCTCCTGATGCAGCTGAGGATAACCAGTTTGGGAGCAGGGCTCCAAATTAAGAACCCTCTCTATATTTAACCTCAAATTTCCTCCCAATTCTCATTTCTCTAATTTTTTAGATCAAAGGGAAAGAATTTATACTGAGATCCACCCATATTTTTGTGATATAGTTGAATTGATTTAGGTATAAAATAATTTTATATGCATTCTTTTGCTTTATGTTTTTGTTTTTGATTTTTTCTTTATTAGTGAAGTTGTACATTTACGGAATAATCATGCATAAAATACAGGATTCCCACATACCACCATATTATTATTAACACCTTCGTTTGGTGTGGAACGTTTGTTACGATTGATGAAAGCACACTTTAATAACTGTACTATTAACTATAGTGCCCGGTTTAACCTAGAGTTCACTGTTTGTATAGTATAGTTCTATGGAGTTTTAAAAAGTTTTATTCTGTTACTAACATTTTCCATTTTAATCACAATCAGATATAAATTACGTTCACAATGCTGTGCTACCATCACCACCATTCATTACTAAAACATTTCCATCATTCCAAATAGGAACCCTGCACATTTTAAGCCTTAATTTCCCATTCCCTATTCCTACCCGTCCCCTGGTAAACTATATTCTAGTTTCTGGCTCTAAGAATTTATTTATTCTAATTATTTCAAATCAGTGAAATCATACAATATTTATCCTTCCTTGTTTGGCTTATTTCACTCAACATGATGTCTTCAAGGTTCATTCATGTTGTTGCATGCATCAGAACTTCCTTCCTTTATACGGCCAAATAATATTCCATTGTATGTATATATCACATTTTGTTTATCCATTCATCTGTTGATGGACCCTTGGGTTGCTTCTATCTTTTGGCAGTTGTGAATAATGCTGCTATGAACACTAGTGTGCAAATATCTGTTCAAGTCCCTCCTTTCACTTCTTTTGGTTATGTATCAAGTAGTGTGACTGTTAGGTTGCATGGTAGTTTTATACTTAGCTTTCTGAGGAACCGCCCAACTATTGTTTTTGTTGTGTTTAACAAAACAAAACTTCTATATGCAAATAAAAGGTGTCTTTACATGTAGTCACCTTGGGAGTCTGAGTATTCCTTTCTGGTAAAATTGCTCATGGTAAAAACTAAATGAAACAACAACAATGGAATAAGGATGGTACTTTAGATTTTTTGAAAGGCTTATATAAGAAATTTTTGGGAATATATGCACCAGAATTTAGTCTCTTATAATGTTTACTTCTTAGGGATGAGGTAAGAGGTGAATTTTGGCAGTGATGCAACTTCTACTTTCTGTTTTATTTTACAGTCAAAGGGAGGAAAGATAAAATAAAATACAAAATCTTTGCAAAATAAAATAAAATTTAAAGCCAACTATCGTGGAGAAATGTTTGCAAAGTATGACAGAGAGTGGGTTCATATATTTACTATTGAGATGCAAATAGCATTCAATAAAATAAACACAATTTCAACAAAAATGGTGAAGGAATAATCACACAGTGAGAAAAATATTCACAAAAAGCATTTGAAAAAATGTATAATTCCTACTAATGATGTAAATTTGAATTAAATTTAAAACACAGTGAGATAATATTCCTGCCAGTCCAGCCAGAGGGGAAAAAGCATATAGTAATTAGTATTTATAGGAGGATATATACTCACTGTGTATGGAAATAAATATCAACACAAATTTTAAAATGTTTTTCAAATTTATCAACATAAATTGCTCATTCCTTTGTCCACATAAATTTTAATACTACTTTGAGTTCTCCGGTGATAGGAAAAATCAGTGACGTTAGTAAAGTGGATTAGTATATTCATAGAATTATTTGTCATAGTAAAAATTAGAAATGATTTACATATTCAAGAGTAATAAAATGATTAATTAAATTTGGTATATATAAAGGATGGAAAGAAGTATACAAAACTCCATTTGGTCTGAAATTTATAAAAAAGAAAACAGTATTATATATAATAATTATAAAATGAATGAAAGAAATACAGAAAAAAATTTACAGTGACTAAACCTCTATATTGGGATTCAAAGTGATTTTCCAACTCTTTATTATACTCTACTGTAGTTTCAGGATTTTCTACATTGATGATGTGTATATATATATATTTTTTTATTTTAATTAGAAAACAAACTTTTAAAAAATGCGCATTCATCATCACCAGGCCTGGTAGCCACATTTCCCACTTGGGAAAAGGAATTAAATTAGATTGTATTTTTTTTCTTTTTCTACTCAAAAGCTTCTGAAAATAAATCTATTTCACCGGTCCCGAAGTCCATTCCCTTTCAAACAGATTCCTCTGAAACATCTAATTGTGGAAACTCAATCGACATGGGACGTTTTGCTAGAAATTCCCCAGGGAAACTAAAAACCTATGTAAGATGATGCCATTCTAGATTTTGAAGAACTCCTAAGAATTCTCAGCCAAGCAGAAGGGTTTGCTTGTGACTAGAGCTGAGGTAAGTGTGGGGAATTTTCAAAAATGCCTGCTGTAGGAAAATGCAAAAACATCCCTGGCTAAGAATACAATGGCTTGGAATATGGGGACAATTAACAAGAGTTAATATTAGCAAGAAATGTCTTTTCCTTTCACTTCTTAAGAGTAATGGGCATTTTTCTTTCTGGTTAACTACCTTTGGACTTAGTCTCATTTTTTTTTCAGAGATCCCACTTATTTCACCAGGTTATACAGATAAACACCAAGGGAATGGACATTTTGAACTTTATATTTCTCTGTCCTAGGACTATGAAAAGATTGGTTCTTCATGCAGTAGCAATTCTGGAGAGGGATTGTGAGACATCCCTTACAGATAGCAAGGGATAGTTTATTTCAGAGTCAGCATAGACGCAGAGAACATGGTCCTCCTAAACTTGGAGTTCCTGTGTATTTTCTTTGCTCCACGGTGGCTTCTGTGCTTCAAGGGCAGAAGGAACAGGACAGAAACAACAGTGATTTCCAGGATGTTTACCTGACAGGAATCGATGTCCTGTGGCTTCACAGCCATGTAATCCATGCCATCACCCTGAAAGTATCTACTTAGTTCTGCCAGATGGCAGGGGTCTTCCGCATTGGCGGTGCTGATGGATTCCAGAGCTTAAGGAACATATTCTTTTTTCAATTAAAAGAAATGAATCAATGATTAGGAACCTTCAAGTTTTCTCACAGATACTCCTTAATCTGTAAATTCCCTCAAATATCATTCAATCCTTTCTACTAACTCTGTAAGAAATAGCAACCCAAAGATATGGTAGTGTCTTTTGTCCTGATTGCCTGTCCAGTTATAATGAAAAGAGATGTTATTTAAATTAAAGTAGTAAAGACAGTCAGTAATCCTTACAACTCTGAGGGATTCTTGGATGTAATTCTTGTGTGATGATATATAGGGAAGAAAAAAACAGTACAATGAAAGGGCAAAGAAGCCAGATGGAAAGAATGCTGTATCTGATTGAATTCAAAAGCCTTAATAAAATCTTTACCAAAGTTTAATAAACTTACTAATGATTTATAAATGTAAATACTTTTATTTAACCTTGGCAAGAACTTCCTTTGCAGTTTCACATAGTGAAAAATTATGATATTGACATCAGATAAAGAGTTTGAGTATCAGATTTACCAAATTCTTCATAATTAATACATTAATCCATTCAAATATTTTATTAAGCATCTACAATGTATAATTTTGAGCAATTTATATGAGACATTATTGAAAAATTGTATATGGAGCACAAAATTTCTTCACATTCATTATGACAGGACATAAGTGCTAATGTACAAAGCTATAACACTGGAAAGTTAGACTTCTGAGAGTGTGAAAAGGACTGTTCAGATGAAATCATTTAGATATGCTCATATTATTTTAGTGGCAAGACTTAGGTACAGAGAGCATGGGAAGAACCTAGCAGAAGACAAGAGAAATGGTTCCTTGGGAGGAGGAAGAAAATTGAAGTCAAGAACATAACTTGTTGGAATGTAGTGAATAAAGGAGGTATGCTATAGGAAGGTGAGGAAAGTAAGGACACTTCCTTAGACAAAGTATGCAAAGGAAGGTCGAGTAGGGTAGGAATGTACTGTTTAAATTTTTATACATCATAGTTCTGATACTCTTGCTAGAGCTAGAAAATTAAAAACCTGGTTATCAAAACAAGCCTGTGACATTTTTGGGTCATTGTCTCCAAAGCACGCCCCTTTATCTGCTCTCTAACTCTATTTCTCTCTTTCCTATGCAGAAAGCAATTGCTACTAAAGAATGTAAAATGCCCTTTTATTGCTCATTATGTTTGGTGCCAACAGCT
>PVKH010001856.1:0-28921 GCA_004027955.1 Chaetophractus vellerosus
AAATCTGAAATTGCTCCTTTTTGATCAAAGTGAATCTTAATGTTCTCCTACATAGAGGTTTCTGTTCTCAGAAAAAAACCCAGAGACCCCTCATCGTTTTTGTCTGTGGACTTTCTACGTTATTTGGCTTCTCCTCAAATGAGAACTCCAAAATATGCTATTATATTTACATGGTTTATAAAGCTGCTGGTTCACTAGTTTGCCTTGGTTTGTCAGTGAAATCTTTCATATTGGAGCATGTGCAAATGTCTACACACATTATCAACCTTTATTTTATCAATATTTCCAATGGTGGGGAAATTTTAGATATTTGGTTTTTTAAAATATAGGAAGATACACAGAAAGATGCACAGATGAACACAAATTAGTTAAATGACAGTCAAACTCTCCTTATTAATGAAACAAGTGAAGTGAAAAAGAGAAAAATGCTTCCTCATTCCTATCTCACAAAACCAAACCTATATTCTTTTTTTTACCTTTAGCATTCATAATAGTACCAATTTTGCTTTTGCTATAAAAAACACTGCAATGTTGCTGTTAACTATAATCTATAAATTATATTAGTTATATTTTTCCATGTATCACCACATTCTTAACACCTTGTAGTAGAAGAACATTCCTGTATTTATATTATTAACCACAATCCTCATCTACTACTGCCAAAGTCACTGTTATACATTCCCTATATTATCCTCCAGCTGTCCTCCAACTAACATTAACCTCCCTAGACTACTCATTTCAGCCACAATCACATCCATAAATCAACAGTGTTTGTTAACATTCATTATAATATGTTACCGTCAAGTCCAGCCATTACCTGTCTATCTTTCTGAACACTAGAGGAACAATTGAGTTAGTAGTTGTAATTAGATACGATAAAAGTGCCTGGACAGAACTTTTTAGGAGTAATGCTTCCATGACTTGTTGAACTGCCTTTTTCTGCTATTTTTTTTAAGTTGAAATAGTTATTTTATTTATTTAAAAAATAGATTTTCTCCATATATCCCTCAGCACATTTATTCTACAAGGATATCTATCAGTACTGATTTTTCACCTGAGTAATATGTTCTGCTTTTCTGGGTGAAAATCTTAAGCATCAAGTATTTTAAGACCAAATACTGGAAATGATATTTACTTGTTTTGATTAAATATTTATTTGTGAATATTTTCTTTTTCTATGCCTTTGATAGTTTAAGGGGCACTACAGAATTTGCTACCACTGCCACAAAAAAAAAAAAACACAAAAAACGCTTTTAACACCCTGACTTTATTGTCATAAGTGTGAAAGTATCAAGCTTATTGGGTATTCAAATATTTAAACCAAATTGCCAGCTGCTCTAGTCATACAAAAGGCTGTATACGTAACCAGCTGTGCCTTATAAAGCTGAGTTGTTGCCTTTCTTTTCCCCACCACCACTTCACTTGTTTTTATCAGCAAGCTGTGGTTGGTTGTTTTTCTACCACATAAACATGCTTGGCCATGTTGGGAGCTTTATTTGTTGGGGTAACTTCTAGATGAGATTTTATATCTGTCCTAATGTAAAACATGAATTCCAGCAGCATACCCTTCTACATTGTTTGGGGGCATGGAAAGGCAATGCATATTATAACAATTTGTGGTTGTTGATATTAGAAGGTCCTCATGAGGAATGCAATCGCTAGGTTACTGGTCTGAGCTGACAAAGATGACCTTTTAAACTGGTTGTAGGATACTGTGTCTTTTTCGTTTCCCATCTTCAATACAATAAAATCTTCCATTTGACCCCCATGATATCAGCATAACGCTACCCCCATACATATGGCTGCCAGAATGTAGCAAAGGGAAATGGTTAAGTGATTTAAATTCTTCACCACTAGAAGTTTTCTGCTCATTGATGTTCAAAAATAAGTTGAAGAATATAGCCCAGACTACTCAGAAACTAACTATCAAACTAATCAAACACAACAGGCCAATTTTCAACTACTCCACCTTCAAACTAGTCAAGGAGGGTACACTTTAAGAGAAAGCTGTCCCAGGGTCTTCTCTTTATGGTCTTTAGGCTGTCATTCAGTTAATGAAAAGAAGTGGCAACAGAAGTTAATAACTATCCCTGATCATTGAAACACTCTATAGAGGTGACTGGGAGGCAAAAGAACTGGGAGAAATTGAACCTGATGGGTGGAGCCACATAAATATTCTTGGCGCTTCTTTACTATCCCCCTTTCCACAAGGCAGTGCCGTGGCATCTGCTCCCAAACTGTTCCCATCCTGTTCAAAAACTGACCTGCATATATATTGGGCTTAATGACCAAATGTTTAAAAATTCATTGCACAAGAACAGCTGAAAGCAGTTGATTGGTTTGAACTTTATTGTATGCACCTTGCGTCCCAGAACTGCAGTAAAGGGGAAGGTCAGCTGGTAAACATTTGGGCATTTAAAAATAAGAGGCCCTCGATTTCCCAATATCCCTGTCTGTTTTCTTTACCAAAGGCATTAGACCCTACTAAGTTCTTTGTGCTGAGCTGGCTCTTTGTTTGGTTTTATCTGTCTGCCCTGATATAGGGGGTTCAGAGCAGACATTGATGAAATGGTTGTCCTATAACCCCTGTCAGTCCACTGCCCTGGAAAGTTATTTCTGGAAGCATTGTCCTCGAGGATTGAGGAGTCATTTCACCTTAAGAAAGAAGGTACTCTTGTTTTTTCCTTCAGTATTTTTATTTTATAAATGGCTGGTAGCCTTATAAAGTTCAAGCCCTCTGGAAAGGCCAAACTGCATTACAGTATTCTAGGTTGGACTTCAGATGTTTTCCCTACATACACATAAGCAAGTGCCAAGTTGTTGAAAACTTCATAGTGTCTACCATAAAATTATATTCTCAAATCATGATAGTCATTTGAAATGTTATTGAGAAAAGAGATTGTTAAAAACAGTGACTGCTTAGTATGAGAAAACAGTCCTAATTAATTCAAACTCCAGCTCACAGAGGGCTTCCTAAGTAAAGTCTATCCTAATTCTGAAAAAGCCAAGTGCAACGTTAAAATACATTTTTCCTTGCGTCTTTTTTTAGCAACACCTTTTCACTCCATGCTTTCTCTTCTTTCTCACCCTGCTCACGAGAACCTTTGTGGTTCTCTACTTCGGCTAATAGCTGATCCATCTGATTCTAGTCATTACTGACGTGCACAAACATCAAAGAAAATAAGATATTAAGGTGTCTGTTAAGTGGACTGTGTTGGACAAAGGCATTTCGGGTGGGAGGAAGAAGGAATGAGCACTAGTGGAGGAGATGGTATACTTTGTCTTCCTGCAGTTTCAAGCTATTTGCTCCTGTGATCTCATGGCATTTACTGCTGTTTCCACCCCCGCCATCATTTCTATTATAAAAATTGAGTCCTTTTGCTTTATTTGGGGGCCCTTGGGTTTATGAGTGTATGTGTGTTTTAAACTCACTCTCATCTTTAACTGATTTATTCCTTTTTTTCTTTATAATTTTCCCTTTCTCAGTGTGTAGCCCTTTGTCATTAGAATGATAATCATAATAATAGCGGGAATGTAATTTCCCATAATGCTAATAGTAGCTGTGTGCACATACACACCCAGTTTATTCTTAGATTCATTTACGCTCTGACTTCTTCATCTCGTATTTAAATACAGCAGGTGTTTATCTTCATCAAGAAATGTTTGTTGAGCTCCTCCAGGGAGCATGAGTCTGTCCCTAGGTGTCATGAGCTTATACAGGGCAGATTCAAAGATGTGGAAATACCATTTTTCCCCTAAGATCCAGGACTGGATAACTTTATTTTATTTCTTCAGATGTTACAAGAGGCAGAGACTTTCCTTTTGCCTTCGTGAAAGTCCCTCAGCTGTGTTTGTGAGGACAGATAGACAAAAGTGCATTAACTTGAGTTGTTGAATGGTGCCCAGCTTCTAATACAGTGCTCTGCTACAAAAGTATAATTGGGAGGGATTCCTTTTTTTTGTACATATGATAGAAAGAATAAATGGTGATTATAGAAGTACTTTAGGGTTGTGGTGGTGGTGGTTTTCTTGAAGCTCTCCAGCAGCCTAAGAACAGGACATTAGTCTTCATGATGACTTCAAGAGAGAGGTAGAATCAGGGGTACAAGGAAGCTAAGGAGTTTCCTCAAAATGGATCATATGTAATAAGAAAATAGGAAAAAGAACCATGCTTTGGGGTTTTAAAAAAAAGTGCTCCCTTCTGACCTTATTTTTAGAGATACATTCTGAAGTATTTATGATGAAAATGAAAAACATGATTGTGATTTATTTAAGAATTCATCAAAAATGGTACAAAATGGCAAAATAGAAATGGTTAGATTATAAAGAGAGAGAGAGAAGAAAGAAAACAACCAAAAGGTGCTTCCTTGTAGTTCATCTCATTGGGACCTCACCAAACCTACTGAAGTTGCTACAGCAAAAAGTGTCATCTGTATTTTTTAGAAGAGAATTATGTGACCAGGAGAAGTGAACGACTTAAAGTCACACGGCTAATAACTTATTCAGCCAAGATCAGACTTCAAGTTTTCTAATTCCAAATCTGATGCCTTTTTTTTTTTTTTTTAAACCATAGTAGGTTCCTCCCTGATAGTTATCATGAGATTGGAATTGAGTATTTGAGTTATGGACCTAACCTTCTAAGACCTGGATTGCCAAGAATATGTTTGAAATAGAATCTCTGGACTAACCAGACAAATAATCTAAGATATGAAAACTTAAAATATGTTTATGATTTATACCTATTGAATTTCTTAAATTTGGCAAGATAACATACTGGTTAAGAGTTGAGCTTTCAGAGTAAATCCTCTTACCAGGTGACCCTGGGGAAGTTACCTACCCTCTCACCGTCTCAATTCCCCACTACTGTAATGTAGATAATAAGAGCTCCTACTCTGTAAAATTGTTGGGAGGGTTAAGATAATGTATATAAAATCCTTAGCACAGTGTCTGTTTTGGAGGAAAAACTCAATAAATACTAATCATTAAACACTAGAGTTATTTCTGGTAATGCTGCTACATTTCCATCAGATTAAACTTCACCCAGTGCGCCTTCAAAATTGGCTGTGAAAATTGAAAATTGCTACTTATAGAGGAAAATACTACAGAGAATTCAAGCCATATGAGAACTGATTAGTAAGATAAGTGTACCTTGGTCAGTGTAGTCTGGGTGTATCCACTAGGATACCGGACAGTGGGATCCAAAGAAAGAGTAGAGTTGGCCATTTACCATTATCTGGAAGCAAAGAAAATGGAGATAAAATATCAAGATAGGGGCCAGCTGTAGCCTAGTTGGTGGGGCACTGGTTTACCACATGGGAGGCCCTGGGTTCGGTTCCCGAGGCCTCCTCCAGCGGGCAGACTGCCTTGAGAAGGCAAGCCACTGTGGGCAGGGCAAGCCGCCGTGGGCAGGGCAAAGCCGCCGCGTGGTGAACTGACTCAGTGGGTTGCCGCACAGGGGCGGGGGGCGGGGACAAACAGACACGGAAGAACGCGAGAATGAACACAGCAAGAACAAGCAGAAAGTGGGGGGATATGTAATAAATAAAAAATATATATATCAAGATAACTGACGATAGAGGAGTCGAGCTTACTGTCAATAAAAAGCTATAATTTCAAAAGCTGAATGGGCAATTTCAGAAGAGCAACCTGAAGAATGAGTAAACATGAAAAGATGCTCTAGCTCATGAGTATTCAGATGTACAAGTTAAAATAATATGTTACCTAACAGATTGCCAAAGAAAATCATTTAAAATGGTAATACCAATTAATTGTAAGGATGCTCAGAAAAGGAAAATCTCATATTTCAAGTGGAAACACAATTCTAATAGCATCCATGAAAAATAAATTGCATACATGGTTCAAACCAACACAGCCATTTCTGGAAATATGCTCCACAGATATAAAAGTACCAGTATGTCAAATGTGCGTGTACCAGGACATGTATTATAGTATTGTTCATAGCAGCAAAAAGCTAGAACCAGGAAATGGCTAATTATATTTATGGTACATACATACCACACAGTACTGCAAATCCATTTAAAAGAATAGATTGGTGCTTTGCCATTTAACATGGGAGGATTTCCAAGAGCAATGAAGACAAAGCAGTTAAGCAAGAAGAGAAAGGATACCATGTGATCACATTTTCATAAAGCAAACTGTAGATATACTGTGTGTGTATGTGTGTTTTGTATGTAGATAGATGAAACTGAGGAAAGTGAAGAATGCACATAAGAATGTTAACAAGAATTAGGGCATGCAGGAGGTAAGCAAATATTTTTAAATTATACCAAAAAAAATGTACACACCTTCGCACACACATACATACAAATACATATGCTGTATCTCATTTATGTGAAATTATGGTGAATGTATAGTTTATGGAGGCATTGCATATATGTATGAATAAATTAGAGAAAAAATACTCTATTTAAATCTATTAACTTAATGGAAATTATTAGAATATATTATAAAGCAAATTTTAGAGTAATTTCTATTGCATAATGTTGAAAAGCAAATGAACAGAAGAAACCCATATTGTCATTCCTGGAATTCACATAAGTCATTACATATATCAGAGGACAGCAAAGTATGGCCTACAAGCCATATCTACCTGACTTCCAATTTTTATAAATAAAGTCTTAAGGAAATACAGCTATGCTTATTCATTTATGTGTTGTCTATGACAGCTTTCTTGCTACAAAGGTGAGAACTTGTGACAGAGACCCAAAGCCAGCAAAGACTAAATTATATACTATCTGGCTTTTTACAAAAAACGTTTGTCAGCCCCTGGTCCATATGACTATATATATATATTTACATAAGTAAAAAGAACAGTGAGGTTGTAAGACTTTTACTATAGGTTATATCAGGGAACAGGATTGGGTGGGTACAGGGGGGATGATAATTAGCTTTCATTACACTAGTTATCACATACACGTGTTATTTTCATAATTTGAAAACCAGTAAAGGGTACATAAACTCTAACAATGTAAGTAAAACAAAGGAACAGTAGTCTTAGAAAATTTAATATTAGGGATTTCTGGGTTGGGATATTCCTTCATTAATAAACATTTGAGTAATTCCTATGTGCTCCCTATTGGAGATACACAGATAAACTGACCAGGAGAAATTCACTGGCCTGTGAAAGAGGCCAACATGGAAACGCATGATTATAAAAATGCCATAATGAGTTTATCTGTGAGGTCTGAGGAATGCTTCACATAGGAGGTAACAGTTGAGCTGCATCTCAAAAGACAAGTCAGCGTTTGCCCGGTACAGAAGGGAATTGGCCAGGCAGAGCTGAACAGAAAATGGGGTGGCTCAAAAGAAGTTATGAATGAGAGCTCATGTCTCAATCACAGAACAAGAAAAAATTAGATATGGCCCAAGAATATCGTTGCATGGAGTGTAGGGAGATGGAGGTTGGGGGTTGTCAAAGATAGGTTTGAACTTATAGGTTGGCTTCATCTTATGGAGGATGATGTAGGTTATTGTAACCTTTAAAAGGCGTGCTCTGGACTTTGTTGCATGTGCAATGGGGAGCCACTTGAGGGATTTAATGAAGTGAATGTACTAATATTCATCTTTCAGAAAAGTGTCTCTAGCATAATATGAAGATGAAGTCATTAGCAGGAGAAGCTACATAGAACTTTATCAGAAAGGCAAGGCATTTCGACAAACAAACGTGGAAAATAATGCAGCTAACATTTATTCATTATTGATTATTATGTTTCAGGAATACATAAATTAATACATTTATTCCTCACATTGCTTACAGTCTCCCATTTTACAGATGAGAAAACTGAGAAATAGAAATGTTGAGTAACTTGCCCAAATTCAGAGTGTTAGTAATTGGCAGAGTTGGGATTTGAACCCAGACAGTTAAGCACCAGTCTGTACTCCCAACTATTATGCTCTTGCATCTGATGCAAGTAAAGTAATCATTTCCTGAACAGACATTTATTAAGTTCCCACCAAGTGCCAGGCAATATGCAAGATGCTAGGGATATCTGGTCCCTGCTCTGTGAAAGCTCACAGTCTAATGCCCAGCTAGCAGATGGATTGATTGGAAGTGACTGATTAGTGCATTGGGTTGAAAGAGATTGTTACTCTCTTCAGGCTCCAGGGAGAGAGTTCTGTGATCAGTTAGGTATGTCTGCCATGGATGAGGAAAGGAGTAAAGGCAGCCAGAATGTGCTGGCCTTTTAATGGCTTGTGTGGATTCCAGGAATGGCATAGACATCAAAGCAGGCAGATTGTCCTGTTTAGAATGGTTGGCCAAGGGAATTTGGGTGGCAAATTTGTATTTACATGTGAACTTTTACCAGACTCTGGCCCTCCCCATGGTTCCCCCACCCCTTGCACTCATCTGATTGTCCTGTTGCTTCATTACGTCAGTTCCCTAGGACTCTAGGTCACTGCTTAGAAATGCGGACTCCAGGATTTATTATTGCTGTCTCCCAGCAAATACATGAAATTCACTTTAGTTCAAACCACCCAAGCATGACAACTCTAATAATGATATTTTAATAGTGTCTACTGTGTTAAAGTTTTTGAAATCTGATATCTGACACAAGCTAATACAAGCAATATCACAGCCCCTATTTTTTTAATAAAACAGTTCCTTAAATGAGGAACTCACTTGTATTGTACTGATAAAGCCTAATGATTGCTAAAATGACGTTTTATTCCAATATTTATAATTTCATTGTTAACCAAGATTGTATTGTGGTAGTCCAGAATATAAGCAATAATGTTCCTCAGCCTAAGTACATTGAATTCACCTCAGAAAATTTAGGTAACTAATTATCCAAAACTACTGAGGCAGCAACTGTTTGCTTTCTGTATGATTACACTATAATGTAACGTTTTTCTGTAATGGAACAAAAATAATCCAAATTATTTTTGCTCAGTATGCTAACTGGCTACTCTAAAAATTGCTGTTAGGTTACCGGCAGATTTTTGTATAATGAGTATTCAGGTTTGGCTTAACAAGGTTGACATTGTTTGGGGGTAACAGATGTGTGCTTACATAGTTTTAAATGAAATCAAGCCCCAAAGAGGCTCAATAAACAAATGACAATGTTTGGAAAAGAAAGGAGCTTGTTTCCTCTGATAGGGTGCAGGGAATTTAACCAAACTGTGTTTATAATTACTGTCTGGTTTAGTTAGTGCGAAAGAATCTACTTGCTACTCACTTATAAATAAACAAAATAGATCTACTTTCCTATTCTGTAGCCCGCCTGTAGGAGTTTATTTTTCTTCTTCTCTCTCTCTCTCTCTCTCTCTCTTTTTTTTTTATTGACTACAGACCACTTTATGTCAAAATTATGTTGTTCCATTTTAAACATTCTTCTGGTTTTAGTTGTTTTTCCCCTTAATTCTTGGCCTGACTTATAAAGATGACACCTTCTCTCATATTTCAAGTCTCGCCCCATCCCACCCCATCAAGACTGAAATTATTAAATTTGAGTCAGTTGTCTACATTTGGATGTTTGGTTGGATAACAAGGGTGGTATTTTGTGGGGCAAACTTATATAGAGAGCAAGTTGCTACTACCCTGTTAATTGTAAACCAACATCATGAACACTGTCAATTTGGGGAGATGAGAAAGGATATTATGTACCAAGTCAATTGTTTTAACCTCCTGACTAGACCCATATTTTTGTAGGAGAAATTAAATCTTACCTTTTAAATACATAGAAACATGCTATATAATTTCGTGAAGAATTGTAGAAATCCCATAACTGTTTTGAAATCTTCCCTTGGAAATCTTGCTATCAGTAAATTCACTGCATTCTTTAAGTCTACTGCTAGTTAATTGGAGGAGGTATGTTCATTTCAACTTTGGTTGGCTCCCCACATTGCGTCTTTTATTTTTCCCCTCAACTTAAGAATTAATTGTGCCAACATAAAGATAGGTCATAAGGAATATGATATTGCATTTTCATTTCCATGTAGTCATATCAAAAATAAAATAAAACCTAGTTAACCAAATGCTTTCTCAAAATTCTTTTGCTCCTTGAAATTAACAGTGGACTATTATTTAACATTGAAATGATTCTTCAGCATTAAGACAGATTTTTACTAGGGTGTGGGTTTAGCTTTTACGAAGATTGCATTAATCCATCACGAAATTTTTAAAACTCAATAAATTCATTTTACCATAAAAGATGTATAAAGCTATAAGCATTTTCCAGATGTGGATATGGATATAAGTTAAGAAAACTCGTCTGTTCTGAGAGAGGAAAAACTGTTGACATTTCTTTGAAGTGTAATCTCTTTTGTTTATTTGGTTTTTAATAGCTTCCAGCAGTTAGCCACATATTTTTTAAGTGATGTTGCTCACATACTCTTTTTCCTCAAGTCATGAATGGCATTAACTTACTGCCATAAATTTAGAAGCTTAACCTGCAAAGGGACAAGACCTTTGTTGAGATGGGTAATTGAGTAATTGTCAGAAAGTGCAAGGCAGCAAGGTCCTTTGCAACTGTTCCGAGATGGAAACCACTGGGGAAGATGGACAGTCAATCAGCTATTGTTTTAATCTTTAATATTTATGTGAAAGGGAAACTTTTAGGTGTTGCATATTTAAATAATAAAAACATTTTGTTCTTTCTCTGTGCCAGTCATTTGACCATTCAATTTGAACTAAAGGAAGAATGAAGGCTCTTTGAACTTGCCATTGTGTGTGTTACCTGCATTGTGCCCATACGGCATGCACAAATGTACGGTAAAGGAGGGGAAAAAGTATAGGGTGATAAAAAATCATTAAAATTGACTGAGTGGCTGAAAAGTCTGTGACACTGAAAAATGGAAACTATTTGGAAAGTAAGTGAAAACTTTAAAAAAATGTACAAGCTTTTGACATTTCATAATGATTTATATAACAGGCTGCATGAGAATTAATTTGATATCAGATGTAATGCTAGCCGTAGCCAACTGCACAAAGCAGAGCACATTCAAGGTTGAGGGAAAATTTTTATATATAAATTAAGTTTGAGGACCATTTCTCATTCTGTCCAATCAATGTTTTTTAACTATTACTTATAATAATGTGATTCACCAAAGCTTAATATGATGGACTTTGTATATGCAAGTGTATTTTTATGTGCATGTACATTGTTCCTATCTGCAGAACTTCCAGTGTGCATTTGTATATAGGCTATATTTAAATGTTGCTTTTCTCTTTGGTTGGAATATATTTTTACATATCCAAGCAGGAAAAAAAAAAACCCTGAAATTTCAATTAAAGTGCTACTGAGCTGATATGATTTTTATTGGTATGAATACATAGAAGAATTTGTGTCCTACAATTTTGAAGAAACTCCTCAGCAAAACCAACTTGTTTTATGTTTTTAAGGCAGTTCCAAACATTGCACTGTGCACACTGGTAATAAAATTATTTTAAGGGATGCTCCTTGACCAGCAACTTGAGCTACATATTAAGATTTGCTCTGTTTTTCATGTGTTTTCCATCAAGGAAGTCTGTGGTTACCTTCCTGATTCTGCTGGACTGGAAAAACATAGCTAATATGGTGTGATCTGGAGAAAGCTTTGATGCAGGGACTTTGCAAATAAACCTCCAGATGCCATATGGTTTACATTCATCTCTCAATTTATTTCCTATAAATGTCTATTGAATATTCCATTGAACCAACACATGTGAAACTAGAGCTGAAAAAGAGAACGGTATATAGAATACTTTGTGGCAGCAAGTGATTATCATATTTCTTTTCCAATATTGCTACCAGCCTTAAATGCATGGTAAATTAGTCAAATGCCAAAGTTCTCAGACTTAAAGTGAAAATAAAGAAAAATATTTCAAGAGTTATCAAAACAAACACTCCGTTTTTATGTTTTGGGCAAAGTAATCACACACTCTGGAGTAGGAGTTATTTGCAGCAGTGCTGAGTCGTGTGTTTAAGTTGCTGCCACTTAAAATGTAACGTTCTCTATACCTCGGGTGCTGAAACAAATGCTATTAAGATGCTGCAAAGGAAAAATGTTAGAAAAAGTTTTACATGAATCTCTTGGAGAATTGACAAGTTTTATATCATCCTCTTTGGTTCCATTCTGTTCTGGAATCCAGGCACATTCCCATATTTCTATACCAAAGACACAGTCCAGAGTAATTCCTCTTAAGAATTGTTTGCTTAAACCTTGTCTTTCCAAAATGAGTCCATTCTCGTTCCCATTAGGGCAGCTTTTCCAAAGACTGATCTTTTGGAGATGGCTTAAATCAGACTAGCCAGCTAGTTCAGAGAATCTTTTTTTCCCCTGAATCTGCCTACTAATTTTGTTTTCCAGTGAGAAATCCATTTTTACCCAAATCAACAGCCCTATGAAGACAGAAACATATTACCTGGCAATGACTTAATAGATGCCCAACCAACTTCTTAATATTCATATTACTTCCAGTGTCTACTGTTTCCTGGCACTTAAAGAGTTGATGCCAACCCAGAAAACATAAGGACTAAATATGGGTGGAGAAAAGGGAAGGAGGATTTCCTCAGATGCAGTATTTTGTTGCCTTTCAAAATTCAATTTTCCAAGTCTTTCGTTTCATGCTTAATAATAAGAGTTTGGTAATTTAATAAAGGAAATCAGAAAAGCAAAACAAATCAAAGTGTTACTAAGTTAAATCTATGCACAAAGAACCACGTAATTCCTTAAGGAAGGAGAAGAGAAGAGCATTTCTCCAGCCAGGCCACAGTGTGTCCCCTGGGATTGTAAAATGTTGGGTGTTCTATCCACCAGCTCAACACATGATTAGGTTTGTTTTCTTAACAACAAAAAAATGTGGCATCATTCTTTAGCCAACAGTGTATACATTGTAGAGCAAAACTAGGTTGCAAATTTATACTGCCAGTCGTATAAAATAGTAACAATAAAATGAATAAAGAAGGGAGATATAAATCAAAGTAACTAAAAGTTTTTGCTTTGTGCATCATTATTTTATGATACCAAAGCTGAGTTTGAAAAATCCTATATTTAAAGTGTAGAACTTTAAGGTTAAAAACAAGCATTTTATGCAGAATGTTTTTTTAAATGAATGAGTGGCAGGGGAGAAATACCTTTTTGTTTATTCTTAACTATAAAAGATGCTTGAGATACTTCACATGTGCAACTTCTGCTTTTTTCCTTCTCATTCTTCTTTTATGAAATAGTCACTGTCAGATGCTCCTATGCAGAAAGCTTAATGTTTTCTTCAAAAAATAAGGGCTTCAAGTGACTGAAAGGGGGAAGCATGGGGACAGGAAAGAAATATTCTGATTTTTTTCTATGCAAATAGTTTATTTCTAAATAAAGTATATTTCTGGCCAACTTTGGTGACCAAAGAGTTTCATTAGAAACCAAGAAGAAAATTCCAATTTTTGTTCCACATCTCTGCAGCATACAAGAATATCTTTATTATTTTTCTATTTTGCAAATTCATCTTCCTTTTCAAAATGCTGACAGGTTAAAATTCCTTGATGACCCACTACATCCCATAGTCCTTTTGTTCTTTTCTAGTTTAATATTTCTTTTGTTTCTTGAAATAAAAATGCTTCCCAAAACTCCTTTTAGATGGGGTGCATTTATCTTGGCGATGCAGGGTGGAGAGAAGAAACAATTTGAGAAATTCAAATGCAAATTTATCAGGAGTAACTTTCTCTTACCCTTTGGATCAAAAAAGTTCCAAAGGCAAATTATGAGTGTGTCCCTTAAAAACAAATGGGCCACATTTAATTCCACCCCAAGAGCCTTGTCCAAGGGTATTAAATCACATTATCAGAATTCCTGTTTTTGATGGTTGTGTCTCTGATGCCATGTGATCCTATACTAAGAAACATGTGAAAAGAGTAAAATTAAGAATTTCTCTGTGCTCCTTCCTCTTGTATCATTGTGATCATGACTTGATTTACTAATTCAGGGAAAAAAAATTGTTTGGCTTTTCTGTTCTCTTTGCTACTAAGGGTACCTGGGTCTAATTTAAAAATAACAAACAAACAAAAAAAAAACACTTGTTCCCTTCTCTAGTCCCCAGCAACAGATTCCAATTAATAGAGAGCTAAAAGGGCCCTCATCCTTGCCAACTACCATTCCCCTGCTCCAGCCCTTGCCAACTGCTCCTGTGCATATCCTGTGTATAGACCCTCAATCTGAACCCCATCCACTCAGTGCTTTAGTTAACTGGCCTGAGGATCCTACTGCAGATTTAGATGTGGAATTCTGTAAACACAAAAATCACCCTAAGATATTATTAAATTTCAGCATTGGCTTTTCAACAGCAACTACACAAATGTTAATTTACTATGTTCTGTAGAAATGATATGTTTACATAGGAAGAGTGGGAAAAGATTAATAAATGAAGTAGGCATTCCTAGACACCGATCATGATTACTTATTTTGATTTTAAGGGTAGTCTGGCAAATTAAGTGTCAGCTTCTGACAATTAAATGGAAGACACTGAAAGCCACTCTTAGACTGTCAAGTCCTTTTATTTATTTAATTTTTTAACAAGTAAATTTTATTGATAAATATTAATAAAGCAACAATTCATCCAAAGTGTACAATCAATGATATTTCATAAAATCACAGTTGTGCATTCATCACCTCAATCATCATCACCAGGGCTCTTATTACTATTAAAGACCACAATAGATCTAGATAGGAAAAGGGCCTAGGTACACTTGATTATTGTATACAGAGAGCAACGTAAGATGCTGTAAAAAAAAGGTAGAAGCATTTAAAGTATTTTTTCAGTACATTAATTTTTATATTAGAATATTTTTCTTTACAGTTTTTTAAATAATTTTTAAAAGATAGATTACATAAATGTTACACAAAAATTATAGGGATTCCCATATGCTCCAAAAAATATGGAACGCTTCACGAATTTGCGTGTCATCCTTGCACAGAGGCCATGCTAATCTTCTCTGTATCGTTCCAATTCTAGTATATGTGCTGCCGAAGCAAGCACTGTAAGTCCTTTTAAATGACTTGTAGTCTAATAGAGGATACAAATATGCCCAGATAGTTCAGGAGGAAATTTTTTTTATCAAAGAAGGCATTGGATTTGAGAAGGCTGGAGTTGGATATCCAAGTAAAAGTTTCCACTTGAAATCCAGTGTATGTGTGTATTATAGGTAGGAGGGTGGAGAGAAAGAGGCCAGGAGTTTTCAAAGAGCAGTAGTTCCTCCTATTCCCTTCCTGGCTATTGGGTTTTTCTCTTTGAAAAACTGAGAAAGCCTCTAGCATGACTGGATATTTGTGTTTCTTAAATGATTTTAATGAAAGACAAAAGATGTCCTCTCGAAAGCATTTTCCCTTGGAAATAATTCATTTTGGTCATTTCTATGAGTCATCATTCCCATTTTGCTGACCATAAAAATTTAACCCTAAGGCTTCAAATCACACAACAGATGTGACACAAGGTGAAGGTGTGGCACACCTGGGTCTCAGGTATGATATAAAATGAGCAATTGTTGGGTTAATGATGATTAAAATATAAACTTTGTGAGTGATTTGACTTTATTTAAGAGTAGAGCAGAGCAGTCTTCCTTATATCTATTACATCCTTCTCAATCCCTTTCCTTCCAATGTGAAAAGGCAAGGATGAAGTTATAACTTCGGTCCTTGGAATTGCTCATAAACCTCAGCCCATCTTCTCTCTGCCAAAATGACAGCCACGCAAGGGTCATTTCTTTAGTAGGGTTCTTGAATTGCAAGCATCAGAAATACACTCTGTTTAACTTAAGCAGAAAAGGAATTGACTGAAGGGTTTTATTGAAGAAAAAGCTGGTAATACAGGCTCTTGAGAGGCAGAACACAGAGCAGCTGTGGAGATATAGGGCAGTTTGGTCAACAGCATTCATCTACTGCAGGATTAATGAGCTCTGGTTTAGTTTTTGTTGTGTTGTGTTTTCTCTTTAAATTGTTCTTCCTAAATTTCAACCTGCCCGGAGAAAAGGTCTGGTTGGCCCAGCATGACACGTGTCATGATTTGGCCAGCAGAGGACAGGGCACCATGACCAGTCATCCCCAAGACCATACTTAGTGGGGGTAAGATCATTCCTCAAAGAAATCAGGTGCTGGTTCCAAAGAGGAGGACCAACAAATAAATAATAAATGTCCACTGTAATCATCTACCCTGTGGGTCATGAAGGAAAGGCTACAGAACAACCTTGTCCTGCTGCTCAAATAAGCAAACAAATGCAAGTCTTTTTTCAGTCGGCACATAAGAATAAATGGTAAAACTGCACAGAGAGAACTGTTTTGGTGCAGTCCTACAGAGTTATAATTTTGTCTATGTACTTTAGCATCTTTTTGAGCCTCGGCTTTCTTACATATGAAATTAACTTATAGCCTAAATGACCCCAAATTTTAAGAGTACACACATGTATATGAAGTTCAGAGTCAAATGTCTAACGTTCAGCCCGACTGCGGAGGAACAGGGAAAGGATTTGGCACACACAATTCCCTTCCATATCTTTGCACAGTATTTGCCACCTAGGAGGCACTTACAAATTTACTGAAGTAAGTGTCCTCATGCAAAGTTCGCTGTTGCTGCCTTAGAACTCAGAACCACAAGACAATTTGTGAAATCATGTAATCAAATTTTCTGATGAGATTTCCTGTTGGTAACCGTGGTGGCTATTGCCAATAGGACAAGGATAAAACAGCCTGCACCTTAGGAATATTTAATTATTCCAAATGGGCTTATTAGTTGAAGGGCCCTTAGCTGTTTTGTAATACTCTTAAATATTAAAATACTACCTCAAAATACCCTATTTTCATTAACTCATAATACTGAAGCCAAGTATAATGGTCTACATCTTTGCAGGTTTTAGCAGGCCAATATTAAGTTAGTTGAAAAAAAAATCTCATTAACTCAAAATATATTTCTTTATACTTTCTATATCTTTCCCTTATATCTCTCAGTGTAATCTTTGGAAATAGAGAGTTTGTCCATGACCAAAAAAAAGTCATTTTCCAAGTGTAAATTTCTGTTTTGTTCTAAGTTATCTGATTTTCTTCCCCATTCCCTTGTGGTGGATGCCATTTTCCTATGTCATCTCAAATAATATATGGGAGGTTATCTGATTATAATTTACTAGGCAAGTGAATGAAAAATGCTTTCATTTACATGATTAACATTTAATTAACATTGTTAATTAACATTGATTTTTTAAACTTTTTCAGCTGAAGTGTAACACTTAACATTGACCTTAACTTTTAAAATAAAAGCTAAGTGTTAAGAAAGCCCAGGGAAGTTGATGATTGATAGCATGTATTATGATCTAGCTCCATGTGATCTGGGTGGAAGTTATGAAGTAATGTGCATTGTACCATATAAAACCCTAATGATGGTTAATGTTAGCTAATTAAGATGAACACTGAATGGAGCCAGCCTGGCTCATAGGGGTATTAACATCCTATTAGAGTCTAACAAAATATTATTTTAGTCAAAACCATATATAGTGAATCATTTTAGAGTCTCACTAAGAAATGTATTTTGAATCAAATTAGACATTAATACCTATATACTAATCATTGTTGCCAACAGAGATACTATTAAACACCTTCTTGAATTTAATGTTAAGCCATGTGGTTTTTTGTTTCATTTTGTTTTAATAAACTTTAAACATAGAAGTATGCTATACTTGTATCTTAATTATCATGGAAGAAGCCATGAATATGCATCAGCCCAATTTTTTTGAATATCAGATATATGTTTCATGTTACCCCATCTGAGTTCTTACTAGTGCATTCAGGTAATTCTAAATGGCCATTTTCTGTTAGCTACTGAAAACCTCCACCTTCTATATCTAGGATGATATTCATTAATTTTCTTGTACCCAGTAAAATCTCTTTTGGATGTTTTAAATTTTTTTTAATATTATTTTTTTTAGGTTACATTGATTTACATAAATGTTACACAGAAATTTTAGGAGTATCCATATGCCCCACCTTCTACACCTCCCACAACCTCCCACATATACATCCTTCATCAGTATGACACATCACCTGTAATAGATATATACATTTGGGGGCTTTGCCACCAAGCATGGGCCACAGTTCAGACTGTAGACCACCCTCTCTCCCACACAGTTCTGCATGATACATGATGATGTAAAATGGTCTATATCCTCCATTGCAACATCACCCAAGACAATTCCCGAGTCCCAAAAAAGCCAATGTATTACAACTGCCCTTTCCTCTCCCTGCCCCCAAAATATCCAGTGGCCCCTGGCTCTACATGATTTTGTAATTTCTTCTATTGCATGAATCACAACAAGTCTATAACAGGACACCAACAAGTCCACTTTAGTCCATAGCTCTTCCCCCAATCCCGAGGAGTCTAGAATGGTGATGTCCCTCCACCACCAAGTGAGAGGAGCCTTATATCCCGTAGATACGATGGAAGAGATTATCCTGCCTGCAGCCCCCAGGTTCCCAGAAAAGACCACCCTGGCAGGCTCCCGTCCCCAATCAGCCATCCTCTGCTTCAGAGCTGGTGACTGTGCACCTAAACTGACGCCATCTTGCCTCCTTTTTTGGATGTATTTAAATTGACACCCCTATGTGGTTTGGACAAGCCGCTTTGCCCCTTTATACCTCCGTTTCCTTGTGTTTAAGGTGAGAGGATTTTACCATAGAGTCAAGGTGATGTTAGGTCCCAAAATATTTCATTTCCCAGAAATTTAGGTCATTTTTCCAACATTTGGTAGGCAGTGGGGATGCAGACATGAAGGAATGTACTGACCAATGAGGGAGGCAGAAATATTTTAATAACCACAATGTAGTGAGTTGAAAGGACTTAGAGAATTGCCTACGATGGGGCAACACTCATTGTGCTTATCATGAGTTAGTTCCCAAGCTAAACCAAAAGGCACGTGTGTCTATGGAAAGCCAGTCAGTTTGTAGTGGGAAATCTTTACATAATGTCTGTGGGCCACTCACTGGCCTTTTGGGTTATTTCTGTAGCCCCTAAGGGAAGACGCTCCTGGGGCTGAGAGCTGGCATGCCTAGCACATGGGCCCACAAGAATCCAACAGTTACTCTGTACAACTTTCAGAACCTGGGAATAATTAGCTCTGTTTGCAGGCAGGCTGTCTCGTGCAGTAAACTAATTGAGCAGTATTGTAAAACGTTGTTATATTAAAAACAAAGATATGTCGTAGAGTCCAACATACACATAGAATGTTAAGGTGAGAGACGCTGGTTTGCTGACCGTTCTTTCGTAACTGCAATGTGAGGCCCTGTCCAGAGGCCCTCTCTTCTGGGGCATGGGCTTTTTGGTGGTAGAGATTTGTAAATCATTCCCCCTGCTCACTCCACATGCACTCACACACCCCTACACTTACACATTTTTGTTTGTTCACTGCTCTGTACCCATTGCTTAGAGGAGAGTCTCATAGTAGGAACTGAAATATATGCTGAAAAAAGAGTAAGTACATACATTTTTGCACATGAGGTAACTGATGGGCCCATTTGGTTCTACATATAGTAGAAGCACAATAAATGTTATTAAATTGAAATAAAGTGCTTTTAATAGTGCCATTAATATATACATAAATATATTGTTAAGGAGGCCTCTTCCATGATGATATACCTCCTTGGTACATGTTCTCTAACATCTCTTCAGAGAGAATCTCTGAAGGAAGCTACCACAAACATTTCTAATTTCCTTCTTGAGAAGTTCTAAAGGCAGAAAAATTTAAAATGGAATATTAAAATATATCCCGTGTAAATTTTAATATACACTGAGTAAAATCAACAAGCTTCTCTGGAAGGAGAAAGACTATATTGATAGGATGGTTGCCACGGGTGAGCACAGTGGAGGGACAGGTTGGAGGGGAGCTGTTCATTAAACTTTAAACTGGCGTTGACAGCTGACATTTCCTAGGCTGTCTTTACCTAGCCGGAAAATATACTTGGTCGCATAACATTTTGTTTTTTTATTTTAATTAGTTGCTGTCTTTTAAAAACGGGAAGATTTCTCAAATTTTGAAATTCTGACTTCTCTGAAAGTCAGACTCTTGGGCAATATGGAACCTGCATCTTACTGGGTTCGAGGGGGTGTGCGGGATGGCCTCTATGACACAGGTGTGTGCTCCCGTCCTACAGCCTCCAACCTGGATCTCCACCCTCAGCTAAATTATGAGTCTAATTCTTTCATGCGTTTGAATTCTGAAATCTACTTCAGATGATCCTATACTATTTGAAATCTTTTTTTTTTTTTTAAAGAAATGTCATTTTTTGGGGCCGGCTGTAGCCCAGTGGATAGGGCACCAGTACACCACATGGGAGGCCCCGGGTTGAGTTCCCGGGGACCTCTCCGAGCGGGCAGACAGCCTTGAGAAAGGCAAGCCACCGTGAGTGGGGCAAAGCACCGTGGGCAAGGCAGAAAAAGCCGCCACGGGCAGGGCAAGTCACCCACGAAACACAGAGCTGAGCCGCCCGTGAATCACGGAGCCGAGCAGCCCGCGAAACACGGAGCTGTGCTGCCTGCAAAACACGGAGCTGAGCCGCCTGCGAAACGGAACGGAGCCACCCACGAGCGGGGCAAGCCGCCTGTGCGGAGGGCCAACTCGGCGTGTCGCTGCAAAAACGGGGGGAGACAAGAAGCAGACATAGAAGAACACAGAAAAAATGAACACACAGCAAGAGCAAGCACAAAGGGGGGGGGATATGTAACAAAAAAAAAAGAAATGTCATTTTTGTGATTCATATTACTGAAGATTATTAAGGCATAGAAAAAAACTGAAGAATTATTTCTTGAGCAAGTAATAAAACATTTATAGCATAATTCCTTTTTAAAAAATGCATATATATATATAAGTATAGAAAAAAGACTTGAAGGATATAGTCCAAAATATTTACCATAGTCACAGTGGTTATCGCTACGCAATGAGATATCTGATGGCTTTTATTTTGTTGTTTTTTTTCCCTCCATTGCTTTTTATTTTTTATTATTTTTGCTTTTCTATCTTTCCAAATTTTACATAATGAGGAATGAATTGT
The DNA here is from genome assembly GCA_004027955.1 of Chaetophractus vellerosus. Classification (NCBI taxonomy): domain Eukaryota; kingdom Metazoa; phylum Chordata; class Mammalia; order Cingulata; family Chlamyphoridae; genus Chaetophractus; species Chaetophractus vellerosus. Next base: position 21,013 of record PVKH010001856.1, read on the forward strand.
TATCTTCTTAATAGGAGGAAATTTTTCCAGTTGGATCTTGACATAGCTGTGGTTCTCATTAATTCACACTAGTTTCCTAATTCCTCCGTAGGGTGTCTCTGCCCAGCATCTCTTTGTAAGATCTGCCATCTATGAGTTTACCTGCAAGCAGCCCCAGCTCTGCCTGTTTGTTTTTCTCCTCTGTGTACATACGGGCCTATCCACTGCTCACAACCTGGGGTGGTTTACACTGGAGTGACTGACAGAGAATCAAAATTAAAAACATCAGTGGGCATTAAAGGTCACTACTTTATTAGAATTATTCATTCAAATACAATTAGCTTACCCCTGCTCTGAGGGAAAAGGAAGAGTTCATTTATGCCAGGGAGAAGAAAGAATCTAAGGGGTTCTCATTTATAGCCTTTCTCCCATTTGAATTTTTTAACTTTTTAATTAATTTTAAACTTACTAGAGAGTTCCAAAAATAATACAAACACCATAAGAGGATGCCAACATACCCCATGCACCCTCCGGTCACCCAAACCCACAATTTTAACATTTTGCCACCTTTACCATATTATTTGGTCTGCCTGTCTGTCTGTCTATCTCTATCATCATCTCTCTATCAATCAATCATCTATTTTCTGAACATTTGAGAACAGGTTGCATACATCATACTCTTTGAACACCTTATACTTCTAGGAACCTTTCCTACAAACAAAGATAGTCACTTATGAAATCACCTTAAGTGCAGTTGTCAAATGCAAGAAAAATAACATTGGTATGAAACATATTTTATAATCCAATTTTTTCTTGTGACCCACTGATGTCCTTCTGAAGATTTTCTCCTCCATTCATACATCCCATCCTGTATCATGTCTTACATTTTTCATTATCTCTTTAGTTTACCTCCCTCCCTCCTTCCCTCCCTCCTTCCCGTTGTAGAAACATATATACAACAAAAACCTTCCAAACCTAACTCCTCCCAAGCATAGCATTCAGTGGAATTAATCACATTCACAGTGTTGCAGTACCGTCACCACCATATATTACTAGAACTTTCCTTTCATTTTGCATTAACTCCCCATTGTCACTGACCCCCACCCTTGGTAACCTGTACTTTCCTTTCTGTCTCTGTGAGTTTGCATATTCTCTGCTATTTTCATTTTGGCTACCATGGGGCTTAAATTTAATATCCTAAATATACAACAATATACAAAAATTTGACATCCTAAATATACAACAACCTTATTTGCTTTGATACCAAAAAGGGGTATAAACTTTGTCCCTATACCCCTCTGTTCTCCCCACTTTCATGTGGTTCTTATTTCAAATTACATATGTGTACATTGTGAGTCCAAAACCATTGATTTAGCATTACGTTTTAAGCATATGCCTTTTCGAAATCGGAGCAAGTAAGAAGTAGAGTTACAAATAAAAAATACTGGTGTTTGCCCATGTCATTATCTTTACTGGAGATATTTTTATCTTCATGTGGCTTCAGCCAATTGTCTAATTCTTTTCCTTCCAACCTGCAGAACTCCCTTTAGCATTAGTTTTTGTTGTTTTTTTTAAGGAGGTACCAGAGATTAAATCCAGGACTTCTACGTGGAAAGCAGGCACTCAACCACTGAGCTACATCTGCTCCCCAATGAGAGTTGTTTTTTTTTTTCTTTTCATTTGTTTATTTGCTTGCTTGTTTGTTTTTAGAAGTATTGGGGATTGAACCCTGGACCTGTACATGAAAAGCAGGAGCTCAACCAATTGATCTAAATCTGCTTCCTTTAGCATTACTTTTAGGGCCAGTCTAGTGGTGACAAAGTCCTTCAGGTTTTGTTTATCTGGGAATTTCTAATTCCTCTCTCATTTTTGAAAGACAGTGCTGCCAAATAGAGAATTCTTGGTTGCCAACTTTTTGCTTCCAGCACTTTAAGTATATCTTTCCACTGTCTTCTTGCCTACATGGTTTCTGATGAGAAATCAGCATTTAATCTTATTGAGGGTCCCTTGTATGTAACTCATTGCTTCTCTCTTGTGACTTTCAGAATTATCTCCTTATCTTTGGCATTTGGACAGTTTGATTATAACATGTATGATATGGGTCTATTTGGGTTTACCATGTTTGGAGTTCATTGAACTTCTTGGATGTGTATTTTCATGTCTTTCCTTAAATTTGGAAAGTTTTCAGCCATTATTTCTTTGAATAGTCTCTCTGCCCCTTTCTATCTTCCCCTCCTGGGACTCCCACAATGTGTACATTGGTACATTTGATGGTTTCCCACAGGTTCCTTTAACTCTATTCATTCATCTTTACTCTTTACTCTTTCTGCTCCTCAAACTGGATGATTTCAATTGTCTTATCATTGATTATATCTTCTACCAGTTCTAATCTGGTGTTGAACTCCTCTAGGGAATTTTAAATTTCTGTTATGTGGCCTTCCACTCTGGTTCCTTTTCATAGTTTCCATATCTTTACTGATAATCTCTTTATGTTCATCTATCATTTTCCTGATTTCCTTTAGTTCTTAGTTCATGTTTTCCTTTAGCTCTTTGAGCATATTTAGGACCATTTTTAAAAGTTTTTGTCTGAAGTGTCCCAGGTTTGATCCCCTTCACTGACAGTTTCCAATGCTTTAATCATCTCATTTGCTTGGGCCATAACTTTCTGTTTCTTTGTTGTTTTGTAAACTTTGTTGAAACATGGACATTTTGATATTTTAGTGTGTTATCACTGGAATTTATAGACTCTGGGGCATCTATTCCTAAATTTTGTATCCCACTAGTATTATGATAGAGCTTTCCTTGAATGCCAAGATCTAACAAAAAAATGAGGAGGAAATTTTTAAAAGCCACTTTTTCTCAGTCTTTGAAGACTGACCTAAGGGAATGCTCTCCTTCAGGGCTTATCCATACAATGAATTTGGAGATGTACTCCAGGCCAAACACAGGGGCCTCCCAGATCCTTTCTGAGCATAAACATGTGGCCCTAGGAATTCCCCTATTTACATTGATACAGATTTGTCCTCTCTTCCCCAGGAAAGAGTTTTCTCATGATCCTGGTCACTGCACTGAATGTCCTACAACCAGCAACTCCTTGTTCTAGGCAGCACAATTTGCTTTCCCACAGTGTTCTGTAGGAGAGTTCAGCTACCTTTTATACACAGGGCAAATCCTGGGACAGGGCGGTCCTCAGGTCACCACAAGACAAATTGGGCCATTACCCACTAGAACCAGTATCAGGGATCTGCACTGGGAGTGTGGCCTGGCTCCATGCTGAGCTGGTGAGGGGATGGGAAAGGGGCCAGCCAGGGCACCACAAGCCCCTCCTGCTTTTAAGTGGCCTTTTTTCCTGATTTGGTGCACACCCTGTTACTGAAGTCCTCTAACTGTTTTCTGGAGCTTTTTGAAAGATGTTTTTTCTAGCTTTTGCTGGTTTAAAACATCTTTAGGGAGACAGAGCCCTGAATCATCTCAATGGAAATGATTTTCCCATTTGAACATTTTCCCCCCAACAACTTTATTGACATAATAGGCAGCTTGAAACAAAGGAAGGACAAAGAGTGGGAAGGTATTTCCTGTGACATACAGAAGGTAGGACTGACTTTTTTATTCCCCACCCTTCCCCGTGGCTCTCTCATCTGTTGCTTGTTGTTTTTGCTAGTTGTTTGTACTTGTATTTTTACTCATTACTTGTTGTTTGTTGCTCGTTGTCTGTTTTGTTTTTTCTTTAGGAGGTACCAGGGAACCAAACCCAGGACCTCTCATGTGGGAAGTGGGCACTTAACTGCTTGAACCACATCCGCTTCCCTGACTTTTTTATTTTGGACACAAAATTAGTTTTGGGACAAAGTGGGTTCTTAGAAAACCTCATTCAAATACTGATCGACATAACACAGAGAGAAGTGGTTGTGCCTACCTTTCTCTGTCCTGGTAGGATAGAAGCACCTTGAGAGAACATATCTCAATGCTATTATAACCCTTCTCAGGACTCAATCAAGGGGGCTCTATCATTTTTTGATCATGACTACTTTTGAAATTCTGATAAAATCTATGCCTATTGCTACACGGATACCATATGTACCCAAAATATTGCAGACAAATTCATGTGGTTCCTGTTAGAATCCCTTCCAGAATTAAGAAACCCCTCCCTAGATTAAGGCCTCCTATTTTAGTTACTTATTCACTTATTTAGCAGTGGAGTCAGGCACCTGGGCTTAAAGTCCTACCATGACCCTATGCAAGTATTCAACCTCTCCAAGACTATATCCTTATCTCTGAAGGGAGGATAAAAGTAGAACCTATCCAATGATTGTTTTCAAGATTAAATTGAAGGGAGCTTATGATGCTCTTGGCTCAAGAGGAAGTAATATAGATCTGAATTTGTAGAACCCCACAAATCATTTGAATGTGACTTTGAAACGCAGTACTCCAATTGTCCTAAATTGAAGGTAAAACATAGCAAAGACTAGCTAAGGTTTTTGATGACATCCTACTTAAGCAATTTAAAACAAAAAAAACCTCGCAGTGTGGTACCCACTCATCAGCATCTGTTAGGATTTTCTCTGTGTGCATATGTGTATAAGGAATGGGGAGGCTTTGTAGCCCAATTTCTCAAAATATTAACTTCATCCTTGAACTTGAGTGATATCTTCATTGTGTAGAAATTTAATTCATGAAAATCAGGTTTTAGTTATGTTTATTAACTTCTTAGTAGATTACAAGTCGTTGTAACCTGCATGAGATAGAAATGACTGTTGACTTTGCTTGTGTAAAGCAAGAACCAACTAAAATTTGACCAAAATGGACCAAAGAAAATACCAGCCCCAAACTCCCTTGGACTATATCCTGCGATTCATTGACTAGAAAAACAAAGTGGCTGCTGTAAAATCACTCAGTAGGTCTAAGTGAGAGAACCAAGTTAGGGCAAGTCTTGTGCCGCTGAAAGGCCAATTAATGCCCCAAGGTACAAATCAGGCTACCAAAGTTAGTAATAAGACAATTCTTGAAAAGAATAGAAGGAGTTGATATCAGGGATAAGTCTGATGAAAGAAAGCAAGAAGGTTTAAAAATTAGGCAAGGGATGTTTCTGAAATAGTGCTGGTGATTTGCCTTCATGAAGTACAAGGTTTGTTAGTGGGCTTTATAGGTGTGGTTCAGAAGCTCAATTTTTAAATTATCATTCCCGTGTATACCTTTTAATTCTTTGGAACAAAGGACTTCAAAGGGATACAATTCCCAGAGATAAACCCCTGAAGTTTCATAAAATGAGTGCTTGTCATTGGTCCTGCACATGGCTTGGAAATAATGTGTAATCACACTCACCCCACTTTCCTTGGGAAGTTTTTGGTGTGTGGGTTTTTTTGTTTGTTTGTTTGTTTGTTTGTTTAAGTTTTTTCTGTTTCTTCCTGGTCCCCAGGCCTTAGCAAAGTTTGCCAGAGAAATAGACTTCCTATATAATTACAAATAATCAGAAAGCAGTATGTGTTTTACTTTCTCATAGAACGAAGCACTGCAGTCAGGTCAGGAGTGGTGTCAAATAAACAACTTTACTGTTTTGACTTTTTTTACAGGCTAGGGCTCCAGATAAAACAACTGCCTCTTGCACACAATATTCCCTGTGATCACATGTCAGGATTGATGACAAGTCAAAACACAGTTTGTTTACTCAGCTTTAATGTGAATGTGGTGGTCAGGATTTTTTGTGGTTCTGACTGTTATTAGATAAATAAGGTCCACAAACAGGGTAAAGGTAGTGGTCTGTTTTCCAAACAATGGAATGTTTCCTTTCCATACCTTCTGGGGTCAATTTAAAAGAGGATATTCTCAACCAGTCTACCCAGTCAAAAGGCTGGAGTTTCTTTATAATAAGGCTTTTTTCACAGTAATTAGTAACCTCTACTCACTTCATTTTATGTGATCTACTGCAGAGTTTTCCAACCTCGGTGCTATTGACATTTTGGGCTGGAAAATCCTTTGTTGTGGAGGCCTGTCCTGTGCATGACAGGATGTTTAGCAGCATCCTGGCCTCTACCCACTAGATGCCAATCCAGCCCCCGAAGCTGCAGTAACTAAAAGTGTCTCCAGACATGGCCAAAAGTCCCCTGGGAGGCAAAATTGCCCCCGGTTGTGAACCACTGTTCCTGTGTTTTGAATATGCTAGCAAGAAGAAAAATGTTTCAGTGCTCACTCCAAACAATCTGCAAAAATTGTATCATGTGTAAAGTTAAAAATTTACAGCAGGAATTTAAACATCACCAATATCAATGACTATTTGAACTAAATGAAATTTAATTAAATGGTCATTAAGCGAAAAAGGCAATCCTTGCTTAGGAGTACTATCAGCCTGGAGTTGGGGATTGGTATTTTCCAAAAGTAAAATCCAGGATTTTTTTTTTCTTTCTTTCTATGCATGGTCATATGGTATACTGAAAGGAATAATTGTCTTCAATTTTTCTCTCAGGAAATACTGTACAACTCAAAGGGAAAATGCAAGTGAGGTCATTTTTTTCCCTTGCTGACTAAAACATTCCCCTGAGAAATTTCAGTCATTTCCTTATACCACTATAGTTTATCCTCAACCTTTCCTTAAGCATATTTTGAGGAATTCTTTGCATATTTATCTTCATTGTCACTTCTGGTGTTATAATGAGGCATTTGTTATAAACATTAGTGACCATAATCAGATTTTAGCTTGAAACCTTATATCGGCAAACTTATGTAGGAAAGAGTAGAACCACAGACAGTATTACTGAAGAAACAGTTAATACAATTTAAATAAAAAGGTTTATGGCTAATTTCAACTCATTTAGTGAATTGCAATTATTTGATTACCTATAGAACCTCCATAGTATGGTATTTGAAAGATCAAAGTTAGTGAAAAGTCAGCATGTAATTAGTTTCTTGCTTTGGAGCATTAGGTAGAATTACTGCAGAGGCAAAACTACCATTTTATAGAGACCCTTAGGAGATTTATAATGATGGTAGACAAATATATGCATACAATATCAGTCAGTGTGCTAAAATTTAATTTTCATGAGGAAATGTGGTTGAAGATGATCACAATACATGGAGATGTTCTTATTTTAATATTGGTGGATGTTATTATTAGAGAATCATATCAAAAGATATGTCACCAGGGAGAAAATATCATTTATAAATCACTAATGAGTAGCAAACAGTGTTTAGCTTGGAGGTATGAGACATCTCTTCACAATGTGCATTTATGATCAAACACAAAAGATCAAGTTCAGAAAGAATGGTAGATCTACATTTTATCTCATTCTGCTGAGGAATATTTTTTTTGTGGTTAGAGTAGTTTCAGTGCCTATATTGCATTTCCTTCTCATTAGAAAAGATGCTGCAATTAGTAGGAAAAAATTTTATTGCAACTCATTTGGAAGTTAGCCATTAAGATCATAAATGATTGTACAGTTTAAGAATTATATTAATTTTATTTATATCCTCAGAGTAACACAGCTTTTCAAATAGCACATCTAAGAGAACCCACCAAGAAATTTCGTCACTGACAATAAACATCCTCCCAGAGCTTTGCTGAACTTTCTTTCCTTTAGATTTAAGGTGAATTCAAATGATTGTCAAGCTCTTACATGAAGATCTTTGGGTATTCACCCACTCAATTTTCAGTCTGTTAGCATAAACTCGAAATTATTTTCTAAGGGAAATCTTAGTCACCGTCCCTGGTAAATTCAGGTCCCTGCAAACCTCTGAGTAGAAGTTGAGTAGTCTTCAGGAAATGGTGAGTTCAGTGCCTTGCTCTTTAACAAGAGGATAGCAACATTTTTTCCTCAGCTCAACTGACTATTAAAACATCTGTCTTCACCCCTCACTAGAAACCTAGACAAACCGCTGTCCAAGCCAATAATACTCTTGGACCAACTTTTAATGGTGTACATGTGGTTCATCCTTTTTT
>PVKH010001857.1:0-28922 GCA_004027955.1 Chaetophractus vellerosus
AAAAAGAAAGCAGACAGCAAGCGCAAAAACCATGGGGGGGGGTGGGGATTAAATAAATAAATAAATAAATAAATAAATAAATAAATAAATAAATAAATAGACCATTCCACCATTCTATCAATCCAGCTGCTTCAGGATGACGGGGAACATGGCAAGACCAGTGAATTCCATGAGCATGTGCCCATTCCGCACGCAATCTGCTGTGAAGTGGATTCCTTGATCACAAGCAATGCTGTGTGAATACTATGGTGGTGGAGAAGACATTTGTTAAGTCTGCGGATGGTAGTTTTGGCAGAAGCATTACGTGCAGGGAAGGCAAACCCAGATCTGGGGTATGTGTCTATTCCAGATAGAACAAATCACTGCCAGCTCCCTGATCGAAGTGGTCCAATGTAATAAACCTGCCACCAGGTAGCAGGCTGATCACCTTAGGGAATGGTACCATATAAGGGGCTGAGTGGTGGTCTCTCCTGCTGTCAGACTGGGCACTCAGCAGTGGCTGTAGCCAGGTCGGCCTTGGTGAAGGCCCATGTTGTTGAGCCCATACATAACCTTCTTCCCTACCACCATGGCCACTTTGTTCATGAGCCTATTGAGCAAAAAAAGGAGTGGCTGGGGAAAGAGCCTAAGCGCTAGCCACAGGGCAGGTCATCTTATCTGCTTGACTATTAAAATCTTCCTCTGCTGAAGTCACCCTCTGGTGAGCATTCACATGGGACATAAATATTTCCATGTTTTTTGCCCACTTAGGTCTATCCACATACCTCTTCCCCAGACCTCTTTGTCACCAATTTTTCCAATCACATTCCTTCCAATTCCCTGACCATCCAGCCAAACCATTCATAGCCCATGAATCAGTGTACAAACACAACTCTGGCTATTTCTCTTTCCAAGAAAAATGAACAAACAGGTACAGTGCTCTAAGTTCTACTCACTGGGGAGAATTTCCCCTCACCACTGTCCTTTAGGACATTCCAGAAAAGGACTGCAATGTTGCTGCTGTCCACTTTCAGGTGGTACCTGCATATCGTACAGAACCATCTGTAAACCAGGCCAGAGTTTTCTCTTCCTCAGTCAACTGATTATAAAGAACTCCCCAAGAGGCCATAGCTGTGGGCTGGGAAAGAGAAGGTAATATATCAGGAGTGGTGACCATGGGCATTTGGTCCACCTCCTCATGTAACCTACTTGTGCCTTCAGGACCCACTCAAGCCCTATCTCCTATATAACACTTCCACTTTATGATGGAGTGCTGCTATGCACATTCAGCTTTATGGTTTGGTGGGCCAGATAATACCCAGCATGATAGGCAATTCATGGTCATCCATGGTTAAGTGTTCAGTCTCTGCTAAGGCCCAGTAGCAGGCCAAAAGCTGTTTCTCAAAAGGACAGTAGTTATCTTCAGAGGATGGCAGGGATTTGCTCCAAAATCCTAAGGGTCTTCATTGTGATACCCCTATAGGGGCCCGCCAAAGGCTCCTGTCTATTTGCCACTGACACTTCCAGCACCATCGGATCTGCTGGGTCATATGGCTCAAGTGGCAGTGCAGCTTGCATAGCAGCCTGGACCTGTCACAGAGCCTCCTCTTGTTCTGGTCCTCATTCAAAACTAGTAGCTTGTCTGGTCACTCAGTAAATGGGCTGGAATTGTACACCCAAATGAAGAATATGTTGTCTCTAAAATTCAAAGAGGCTAACTAAGCATTGTGCCTCTTTTTTGGTCTCACCAAAATCCTGTCTCACCAGATGAAATTGCAGTGGAATATACTGAGGTAATTGGCTTGCAAGACAGTTCTAATGCTTCTCCTTACCCACTCCCAAACCCTCTTTTTTGGTAGTAGGAGGGGCCAGATGCAACAGGTTATCTTTCACTTTATTTATTTATTTTTTAAAGATTTATTTTATTTCTTTATCCCCCCTTGCTGTCTGTGCTCGCCATGTCCATTTGCTGTGCGTTTTTCTGTGTCTGCTTGTCTCCCTTAGTTGTGTCATCTTGCTGAACCAGCTCACCGCACCGCATGGGCGGGCTTGCCTGCAACAGGAGGCCCCTGGAATCGAACCCAGGACCTCCCATATGGTAAATGGGAGCACAACCACTTGAGCCACAGCCACTTCCCTTATCCCTCACTTTAGAAGGGATATCTTGTCATGCCCCAAACCATTGGACACCTAGAAAATTCATCAAGGTGGAAGGCCCCTGTATTTTTGTTGGATTTATCTCCCATTCTCTCTCATGCAAATGTCTTACCAAAAGTCTAGAATAGTTGCTACTTCTTGCTCACTAGGTCCAATCAACGTGATATCATCAGTATAATGGACCTGTGTAATGTCATGTGGAAGGGAGAGAATATCATGCTGCCTGTGGTCAATATTATGACATAGAGCTGGAGAGATGATAACTCCTGAGATGGGATGGTGAAGGTAATCCTGGGGCTTGTTGCTCTCGGGCTCAGCTGTTCTGCTCGCTCCACAAGGCCAGCTGTAAAGTATCAGGCAAACAGCTTGTCTTTCTTCCCGGGGCCTCTGCCATGTCTAATGGAGCCTTCTCTCTTTCCTCACTTATCTGCTTTTCTGTGTATTTACTTCCTGGGGCTCCAGGATTAAAACTCCCACTGTCTCCTCTGCCTTGTCATTTTCTCTATGGGTCCCTGTCCCCTACTGAGGTGACCCAATCAAAGCCCTAGTCATAATTTAATCAAGTAAAAGTGAAATCTCTGGATTCAATATAATCTAAGGGTATCACTAGACCAGAGGTACAGACCAGTTTACAAACATAATCAGTATTTCTTTTTGGCATTCATCAATAATATCAAACTGCCACAGGACCCTTATCAATAAATTCAGCCTGATTCAACTTTATATTCCTTCCACCATTATCCCAGACCCTTAATATCCATTCCCACACATATTCCCCTGATTTTTGTCTATATAATTTGGAAAAGCTCATGCAGTTCTTATGGAGTATAGTGTACTTCCTCATCTGTCAAGCTTTGTAATTCACCTGTGGGGGCTTGTTGTGACTTTAGTTATAGGTCTGGAAAAAAAGATGGGTATGGGAGTGGGTAAGGAGAAGCATTAGAACTGTCTTGCAAGCCAATTACCTCAGTATATTCCATTGCAATTTCATCTGGTGAGACAGGATTAATCTCTTCAGGTGGTGGTTGGATGGCTCACTCACTGGGACAGATGGAGGTTGGGTAATTGTCTCCTCAGGGCAGGGTGGGGGTTGGGTGGTGCTTTTCTCACAGCAGGGAAGATGCTGGATGGCTGTCTCCTCAGGGCAGACCATTACAGGTTTATCTGGCAAAGTCTCAGCAGAATTAAGGGTTTCAAAGTCCCCACTGCCATTATCATCAACCCATATGTCTCCATCCCAATCCTCAAGATTCCACTTCTTTCCAATCAATGCCCTCACTTAACAGCAGACACCCTGCAAGGTTGAGATTTTAGTTTCCATTGTAATTCTGCTAATTGCAAAATGAGATCCTGGGTCTGGTTTCCAGAGATCTCAAGTCTGCAGCTTCATAAAACAAGATTTTTTTTTTCAGGGCACATGTAGAAACTTTCACATCTTAATGTGGTGCTTAAATTGCAAATTTGAAGCCTTCAGCTCATCCCTTTCTTGTGTAACTGTATTCAGCATGTTTAAGAACAGTCAGCCAACACCACTGTACCTTTTAACTCCACAAAACTCTGTTAAGGTGTTTAAAAACACTCTCACCCAGAGCCTTGCCTCTTACAAGCATAGAAATAGTGGTATCCAGTGGTGCTATTTTGCATATTTCTATTGTCATTTCATGCCATGACCTGTCAATGGCCTCTTGATTACTGGAAACAGTCATTAGTGCATTTGGATCTAATCAGAGTAGAGAGCCAATTTCAAAAATCCCAGAACCAATTCAAATACCCCATTTTTAAGATTCTGTTTCTCAAGAACCACTCCCAGTACCAATATTTATTAGTCAGGGTTCTCAAGGGAAACATAATCAACAGAAGAGATCTGTAAATAGTATGACAATTTATAAAATTGTTTCATGTGGCCATGGGGATTCACAAGTCTAAATTCCATAGGGCAGGCTGCAAGCCAGGGACTCTAATGTAGGTCCTCGATGAGTTCCCCGGGCAATGACGACTGTCTCAAGTAGAGATAGAAATTTCTCTCTTAATGCTGAAATCACATCTCCTTTGAAGGCCTTCAACTGATTGGATAAGATATCACTCATTGCTGATGGCAGTATCTTCAGCTGATTGTAGACATACTTAGCCACTGATGCAATCAACTCACTGATGATTAAAGTTCATGAAATGCCCTTGTGTTACAATTAGCCCAGTGCTTGCTTGACCAAACAACTGGGCACCATTACCTGGTCAAGATGACATATTAGCCTTACCATCCCTGCAGCATTCACAATTTTTCTCATTGTCTCATGCTATCTTAGGCCTTCAGGAATGTGTTACAACCCATGTGGACTCTGCCCAGGTAAGCTATTCTGTCAATAGCAGGAGAAAGGGATGAAAGAATTAGCCAGAATCAACAAAATTAGCATTAAAGGAATTAACTTGGCAGTAGGGCCAGTCCCCAAAGCAGAGTGTGAATTTAAACCCAATCCAAACTTACACTGATATTCAGGGGATTCTACCTAAGACAGGGCACTGCAAGTCTGGATAGTACCTTGACTTATTTTGGGGGCAATATTTTGGTTGCAGTTAGGTTAGTCCAGCTTTAAAGAGGGTCTGAGAATTAGGTCCAGTCACAAGGGAGAGTAAATTAAGAGAAAAAAATAAGAGGATCAGAGTACCAGGTAAATGGCATGGAGATTAAGCCAAGGTACAATCCTAGCAGGAAGCTGGATTGCATACCAGAAAGGAAGTAGAAACCATGGCACATGAACGAGTTACATATGCTGAGCATTACTGGACAGATTGCAAAGAGCTTTTCCCAGGGACACTACACCTTGGACTTGAGGGCACAGACTAATTCCAGATCCTATCCACATACATTTGGGCAATTAAAAAACTGACAAGTTTGGTTTCCACTGAATCAAGAAGTTGCAGAATTGAACCTTTGGGGAAAAGGTTGGTGTTTACATTTGAAAATAAGTGGGAACACGAGAACTAAGTAATTTGTGTTCCTGAGCAAATGAGGGACAAAGAACAAGGAGACCCTTACATGACTTTAGAACAGCAATAGTCACAGATACTACACCATAGAAATTGGAATGCCTTCATACCACGACAGAGGTAAGGTGAGTGATTTCAAAAAACAAAAAATAAGTAAAACCTCTGCTCATTGCTCACATCTATTTTAAGCATAAAATTTCTCAGGTACAACTCCCTTTTATTAAAGTTTATGAATACTTTGTGCCTCTATCTCTCTCCTGAGAACAGACTTAAAAATTAATGTCAATCAATCCAAATCGTTAATTGATATTTTGCAAGGTATATACTTTACTTCCTTACCAAAGCTACACAAACCATCTACAGTAACTATAGTCAAAACAGCAATATAATCTTCTGTCTGGCTGCCTGTCTTAGCATCTCTCCACTATTCCCAGCTAAGGTCATATGAAGTCCACCTATATGCTCTATTCCTCCAGCTGGTCATAAATGAAAAGTTCAGGTGACAGTCAGCCTGCTCTAACTTTATGGGGAAGGGCATGAACTCCAAAATTTGGAGTAACTTTATGTACATGATTATGGTATAAGTGGTTAGTAGTATAAGTAGACAGTAGTAATAGCTGACATCCTGTCTTACTCCAGTGTCCAAATGCCACCTCCTAGCAGAGTTCCAATGACTGGGTTCTGTCTTATTTACTGTGCCTAACTGATTACAGTGATTGCACATTTCTTCCTTACTTCATTTATTCAATAACCATTAATTGACATTTACTCTGTGCCAGGCATTATTATGGGTACTGGGAACACAACAGTGAGTAAAACAGACAAAATCCCTGCTCCTAGGCCTTATATTCTCATTGAAGAGATATCAGGGAGACCAACATGGCTGTAGTAGGGTCTTCATGGAGGATACTGGATGACAAAGTAAGAAGGAGAGGTGTAGTTAAGTGTCAGATCACATTAGGCTTTGTGGGTCAGGATAAGGAAGTTTGGCTTTTATTCTTGGTGGGATAGGAACGTATCATTTGTGTTAGAGCATAAAAATAGCATGATCTGGTTGATATTTTGAAAGAATCATGTTGCCTGCCATATGGAAAAGCCAGGGTGGAACAATTAAGGAAGCTATTATACTTGTCAAAGATAGAAGTGCAGGGGTCTGGACTAGGAGGCAGTTGAGATGGTAAATGGCTATTTCTTGCTATATTTTTAAGGTAGAGCTGACAGATTTTGCTATTGGTTAGACAGAAGGAAAAAAGAGAAATCAGAGATGATTCCTAAGTTTTGTGTCAGCAGATGCATTTTAAAAAGTGCCATTTGCTGCAAAGAGGTCGGATTTGGGACGTTCAATTTTGGATATGTGCCTATTAGACACTGTTTTGATACTTTTTCTGTCTTACTTTTATAATAATAAGTATATAATTCATACTTATATAATAAGTATATAATTCCTGGAAATTCAGACTACCTACCTACCTATTATAAATAATAAGAGAAAACCTATAAATATTAATGCCTTTGAAGAAAAGGCACCAATTTTTATTTGATGGAAGTAAACATTGGCAGATCATTAAAATTTTGGCTCTGAATTGTGGTCCAGAGAGCCAAGAGGTCTTGAAATGGAATGTAACTTTCATGATCCCCTAAATAAGCTTTTCTAAGTAATTCTCCTAGATAAGTATCTATTAGATATTCTTTAATGAAAATCTGTCAAATTTCTAAAGTAGAATAGCTATTATGACTTACTCAATAACATCGTTTCTTGAAATGTGGTCCATAGACCTCTTATGTCAAAATTGCCTGGGATGCTTATTAAAAACAGAGATTCTATGTTCCACTACAGTCCTACCAAATCAGAATCTCTCAGTGTAGGCACTAGGAATCTGCATTTAAAAGTATTTCCTTAGGTGAGTCTTATGCACACTCAAATCTGAGAATCACTGTACTAAACATTAAATTTCCAAGTTTGATTCTCTATTGACAGTTTCAATTACCAATGACTGAACAAACCATTCACCTTTATTTTTTCATATTATATTTGCTCGGACTCTCTGTGTTTCATACTGGAATGACATTTTAACAAGTGCAGGGCTTAAATTTTTTTCCTATTTTTTTCCAAAGGCTTTCAACAAATATTTCTTCCTGACAACTTATTAAGACAATACATATAAAGACACAGAATTTCCAGAATACCTAAGAAAATTACCTTGGCCAGAATGGGGAATTATTTTTTATAGAGGATCACTGATCCGAGGGGGAGGGAAAGGGAAAAAAAGAAAAGAAAAATTGCAAAAGGAGAAATAAATTTAATTTGCTATTTTAAAACAGAAAAGTCTGCTTTAAAATTTCAGAACAGTAAACTCTTATTTTCAAAATTCATATAACTTTATTATGTTTTCATAATACATGCCTCTTAAATCCAAACAATATGAGAAGGTGGATATTTTTTTATGCCCCATATAAAACAATATGGATATTTCTACAGTACATATGGATATTTTGGTACATAGTAGATGCACTATATATATGAATAAATGACAAATGATATCTATATTTTTGCATACACACTGTGTTGGTTTGAGTCTTTTGTGGACCCCAGAAAATTATGTTCTTAAATCGAACCTATTGTGAAACTTTGTTAATTAGATCAGTTAAAGGCCATTAGATTAGATTGTTCCAGTAGGGCATAGCCCAGGGTGGATCTTAATCCTCTTACCAGAGTCCTTTATATACAGAGGACTAAAAGCCGCAGACATAGAAAAAAGCTGCAGAGAAAAAGAAGAACTCAGAAGCTGAGAGAGAAGGCCCTGGAGCCATGTGCCTGATCATCTGCAGCTGAACTTGGGGAGAAAGTGAGCCTGGAGAAGGAAGAGACTGGCAGAGCTGCCATTTTGCTTTGCCATGTAACATGAATCTAGGATTGCCTGCAGCTGCCTTTCAAGGAGACAGCTTTGCCTGATGCCTTGATTTGGACATTCTTCCAAGCCTCAGAACTGTAAGCTTTTTACCTAATAAATCCCAGTGTAAAAGTCAACTCATTTCTGGTATATTGCTTTGGCAGCCATTGGCAAACTAAAACACAGACTTTTTTGTAATCCACTTTTCCTCCCAGTTATGAATATACCATAGAATTTTTCTGTAACAAGAGATGTAGGTCTATCTTATACATTTTAATGTATATCTAATATTCCACTATGTTGGATGAACCATACCAATGCCCTACTGAAGGATATTTACTTTCAAGTTTATACTATTAAAAGAAATTCTGGAATAAACAATTGTACATTTGTCTAGTTATTTTGAGTGACAAATTACTAAAAAGGAAATTGCTGAACCAAAGCTTATATATAAATTTAAAATTCCGATGCATGTTGCCCTCCTGCAATGTTGATTCAATACCATTATAATGTGTAACTAATCTTCCACAATGAATATATTTTTCAATATGATAGTCAACAAATGGAATGTCATTATTTTCATTTACTTGTGCTTAATTACTTGTGAGGACATGCATATTTTTATGTTTATTAACCCACCTATATTTCTTCTATGAATTGCCTGTTCCATGACCTTTACTCATTTTTTTAATGGCCTAGTACAGGAAAGTATAGATTCTAATTAATAAAACCTCACAGCAAACACCCAGTGTTTTGTAACCATAGAATAAGGAAGAATACATAGAGAACTGAAATAAAAATATTGAGAAAGTCATACATAAAATGAGACTCAGAGATAGAAAAAGACAGGGAGAGAGAGAAGAACAAAGTCAGATAAGCAGAGGGATACATGAAAATGGACATAGAAATAGAGAACTCAAAATTCATATATATCTACACATGAAGAGAAACACATAGACACAAAGAAACAAAGGGATATTATTTGACAAAGGCATAGGCAGAAATCAAAGTAAAGAGAAACATGAAGAAAAAATATTCTAGGACACAGGAGAAAAACTACCTAGATGTCATCAAAGGAAATGACACATGATCGGGTCTAAATACAAAATGGTTACAAAGAGAGGCAAATAAAAATATACAACACACCAGGAGAAAAATATCCACACACAAAAATACAGAAGAGAGATATGCAAGAAAAGACATGTGAAGAAAGACAGACAGATTTGGCAACACAGGCATATGCACACCTAGGAGTCTTTCATGAAGGAAAATCCTCATAATATGGTCTTTTAAGATACACTTATATTAAAGCCAAAGTGAAGGTAATATTTCTTCCTCTTCCTTCTTTAAACCAGATAAAATAAAATCACTGACCACATATAATTACAGACTTCAATTTCTCTTCTTTATCTCCCTTCTTTATCTTGGAAAACTATAAAAATGATCCCCCCCCCCACACACACACACAAACCCTTATTTTAGCTATTCACATAAATGCATAAATAATTTATTGATCTTCTTTCTTCACTTAGACATAGTCATGGACTATGAAAAACAATTTTTAAAAAAATGGTATAAGGTCTACAAAGAGAACCACACATATATTAAAGCTACACTTTTTACAAAATTCTAATGTCAGAATGATACTAATAAATCCCCTGGTGCTGAATTACTGTTCAGAAGGAGAGGAAGGACAAAGCTAAAACAGAAACAGAATAAAGCATCTGATGAGATTATTGTAAGGTTAATTTGTTTATTAAGTTCAATTTTCTGAGAAAGAAGAAAGTTTAAAAAAAAACTCTGGTTATTATAACCACCTTTCTATTGAGTTAATCAACTCAACTGTGCAGAAATTCTATCAAACACTCATCAATCAACAACTATGAATAACCAAAAACAAACAAGCAAAAAGACTTAACTAGAAAACCAGCAAATTCAGCCTTTCTATACAGACACCGCCAAAGTATTGCTGGGATGCACAAATATTTTGAAATATGTTTAAATAATGTGTCCTGACTGCCAATGAAATTTTTCCAAGCAAATGTTATTGAAAATGTTTGGGCTATCCACAAATGTTTTTACAAGCATTCCTACTAAGCAACTACTGAAGCCTCAGAAAAATCCTGGCCAACAGGAGAACTCATAAGAAAGAAGGGCTGAATATAAGGTGAAATAAGGAAATGCAGACTGGAATATTTGAGCTGTTAGAATGGTTTAAAATCAAATGCATATTTCATGAAGGCTTTTGAAACAAATAGTTCTGGCTAAGGACAAACATTTGGACAGTAAGGACACACCCAAAAGGAATGTTTATTTGCTGCTACTAACATTTTATTTGGCATGTATTTGACAGAGCAGCAGTGGGCAAAAATAAGATAAATGCAAACATCTCACAGAAGGCAAAGTTACAGTAAATTTATAAGTGTAAAAATGATGAGAACATTTGTTTACTGAACATAGAGCAAAAAATAGATATTTATGGCTTATCTAAAGTAGTAACACTTTTACCAGCATATGAGCAGAAACACAAAAATATTCTTAAACATTAATTATGTTAAACATTACTGCAGATTTACATTTGTTCAATGCTGCATAGTTCTTTTCAATAAACTTACACAATTCTCTGAGATAAGCTTGATGACAAGTATTATTATCCCCATTTTACAGATGAAATTTATTACCTAGATAAATCTGTTCTTAGTTCCTTATATCACATTTGCCTCCTAGCACTATAAAATACACTTAAAAACACCATATCCTTTTGTTCTTTCAGAAGAAAATATTTATGATAGATACTATTGTATAGTATTAAGAAAATAACTTGTATGATAAAGGAGAAAAATTAAGAACTCTAGGTAAATAAAAGTTTATTTATTCATAGATTTCTTTAATGACAATTTTTAGAATGCCTGCTGCCCATTCCTTATTTTCATCCTATATCACAGTCACCATCGATTAGGTTTAAAATCCTTTTAAAATCCTACTTATTTTTCCATTTTTTCTTTCTTAACTCCTTGACCTAAATTAGACCCACATTATAAATGCTATATAAAGAAGTTCATGCTCAAAAACAATTTTCCTCTTATTTGAATTGCCTGCATTGCCTCAACTATTTCTTTCACCTCTGCTTCACTTCCTTCCTATCCCTTAAATGTAGTTAGTTTCATAGGTTCTAGCTTCAGTTTGTTCTTCCATGCTAACTCCTTTGCTAACTTCAACCACTTGCAGAGTTTCAATGAATTCCACTAACTGGTTATGGTGAGAGGAGGGAGTACTTTTATTTCTGGCTGCACTTGATTTCCAGCCCCAGCTCCACATTTCCAACTGCAATATGGAGATCTCCAACTGGCAGTCCCTATTAGTACATCAAACTAAAAAAGTCTAAAAGAGTATTCACTTACTTCCCGCCAACCAGCATGATTTCCTCATTTCAAAGAATGACATCATCCTTCTAATCAACTTTTAAAATTCCGTCTGTCAAGAAAAAAATAGAAAATCTCAATATACCAATAACAAGGAAAAGGATTGAAACAGTAATCAAAAATCTCTCAACAAAGAAAAGTCCAGGACCAGATGGCTTCACTGGTGAATTCTACCAAACATTCCAAGAAGATTAACACCAATCCTTCTTGAAGCCTACCAAAAAAAACTGAAGAGGAGGCAACACTTCTTAACTTATTCTATGAAGCCAGCATTACCCTGATACTAAAGCCAGATAAAAACATAACTAGAAAAGAAAATCACAGACCAATATTCCTTATGAATATGGATACAAATATCCTCAAGAAAATACTAGTAACCCAAATCCAACAGTATATTAAATGGGTCATACATCATGATCAAGTGGGATTTATCCCAGGAATGGAATCAAGGATTCAATTAATGCAATATACCATATTAGTAGAAAAAAGGAGGAAAAACATACAATCATCTCAATTGATGTATAAAAGGCATTTGACAAAAATCCAGCACCATTTCTTGATAAAACACTCAGAAAACTAGGACTAGAAGAGCACTTCCTCAAAATCATAAAAGATGTATATGAAAAACCCACAACTAAAGATTTAAAATTTTCTTCCTAAAGTCAAGAACAAGACAAGGATCCTGCTTTCACAACTGCTATTCAACATTGTACTGGATGTTCTAGGCAGAACAGTTAGGCAAGAAAAAGAAATAAAAGGTATCGATATTGGAAACAAAGAAATAAAGCTATCTCTTTTTGCAGTTGGCATGATTCTATATATTGAAAATCCCAAAGAATCCATTAAAAATCTACTAGAACCAATAAACAAATTCAGCAAAGTTATGGGTTACAGGATCAATGCACAAAATAAGTTGTGTCTCTTTAGACCATCAATGAAGAATAAAATATCTATGAATAATTTTAATCAGGGATGTGAAAGATTTGTACTCTGAAAACTAAAAACATTGCTGAAAGAAATGAAATAACTAAATAAATGGAAAGACATCCCCATGTTCATGGATTGGAACACTTAATATTGTTAAGGTATCAATACTACCCAAAGTGATCTACATATGATCTACATATGCAATGCAATCCCAATCAAAATTCTGTCAGCCTTTTTTTCAGAAGCCAATCCTCAAATTCACATGGAATTGCCTCAAATAGCTAAATTCATCTTGAAAAACAAGATGTATGACTAACTTTCCAATTTCAGAACTAACTACAATTATCAGAACAGTGTGGTACTGGCAAAATGATACACCAATAGACCAATGGAATAGAGTTGGGAGTCTAGAAATAAACCTACACATCTATGGCCAATTAATTTTTGACAGTGATGCTAAGTCCAGTCAATGGGGAAAGAACTGTCTTTCAACAAATAATGCTGGGAAAACTAGATAGTACATGCAAAGACAGGAAATTGGATGCCCACCTCACACCATATGCAAAATTTAACGGCAATGGTTAAACAATTTAAATATAAGAGCCAAAATTGTAAAACTCTTAGAAGAAAACATAGCGGGAAAATTTTCAGGACCTTGACTTTAGCAATGGATTCTTAGCTATACCACTAAAAGCATGAGCAACAAAAGAAAAAATATATAAATTGGACTTCACCAAAATTTAAAACTTTTCTACATACAATGACAATAACAAGAAAGTGAAAAGAAAAAAAGATCCCCATCATTTGTCTCCAGATCCAATTGCTAAATCCTTTTAATTTTACTCCCTCAGTACCTGTAATATGCAATACCTCCTCTTTAATTCTGCCAACACTAGCCTGCTCAGCCACCATCATAATCTACTTAATATTAGATTCCTTATCATTCCTTCCATTTTCCATCTCACAATCTGCTTGTTCTTGTCAGATTAATTCATGAAGTAAATTGAGGCCCCTGGGACAGGCATTCTTTCAGTTTTATGGCAGCCAGGAGAAGGAATTAGAATTCTGCTTCCTTTTACTTTCCCTGAGAAGGACTGAAAAATCCAGCCTGAAGTGTTCTCTTATGGAATGGTCTTCCCTACTGAAAAGACTAACTTTTCATTTTATAATCTTTTCCCACTAGTCATTGTCATATATTTACATTCCCATCAAACTGAACTGCTCTCTGTACTAAAGAACACTTTAAACTTTCCAGCTTCTATGTGACTTTGCTCAAGAAGTTCCCTTAAACACCCGGAGTGTTTAAACTATCATTTCCATTTATCCATTTTTTTGTATTCTTTTTGATTTATATTAGTCCATGAAACTTTTCTTGATTTATCCTAAACAGGAAACAATTTCTGAACCCCAAAGTATATTCTCTGAAACTCTTTTGTAATTGTTAATACTTTCTAACTCATATGTGCATATATCACATATTATTCTAAAAACAGCTTTCAATTTTCCGCAGTCTTATCACAATACTTAAGAAATATAGATATTTCATAATTATCAGATGAGTGGATAAAAGAATGAAAGAGGATTGGAATATAACAAGAATATAAGCAAGAAAGTACAAAAATGACTTCTCAAAATCTGGTTCAAAAGCCAGCAGTTTAAGAACTCTCACAAAAAATAACTGTAGAAGTTATATGAATCAAAAAATACTGTAGATAAATTTAAGTGTCACTTTGGGGAGCCCTAATGCATGCTGGGCAAGGAATTAGGTACATTATCTAAATAGTGGATCTCTGTTGTTTTTGCAAGCCCACCATCCATTACCCCTTATTTCTAGTTCAGCACCTAATTTTGAATTGGTATGACTTCCTTTTTCACCTCTCAGTTGATGTGATTCAGTTGGGCTTACCCACTTTGTCTCATAAGGGGAGCATGTGACCCAAGTCTAGTTAGTAAAGTACATCATCCCTCAAACTACAAAATTAATACAAAGATGGGATACAGAATCATACCATGCCATTCTCTGGATTTTTGCTATAACTGTTGGAAAAGCATCACTAAGCCTATGGAACGTAAACCTGGAGCTACAAAGGTCAGACTAGGAGACAGCTATATGAGAATAAATTCATCACTGAGGAAAACAAAGATATGGAGAGAAAAGTTCCTGGAAAACCTGATCCATCTTGGATCCAGCTGTGCCTAAAGTTAGACTCTACTATTCCCTATCTTTTTTCCAGTTATATGAGTCAATAAAGGCTCTCTTGTTTAAGCTAGCTTGTGCTAGATTTCTGTCACTTGAAACTAAAAGAATTCTGAATAATGCAATCGTTAATTCTCACAGCAGTTCTGCAAAGCAGGCCTTATTATCCCCCATTTTAGAACCGCAAAGAACTGGGTCTTAGAGCTTTATAAATATGCCCAGAAAAATTAAGAAGAACATTCAAATTTATCTTCCAAAAACATTAATAGTATTTAACTATGGGTGCTGAGAACGTGATTTTAAAAGTTCTATTTTTGTGATTTTTCTATACTTTTCAAAATTGAAATTATGTATGAAGTAATGATTTAAAAACTATATCATTATGTATTTGGTATATTATTACATAATATTTTTATACTTTTAAAATTAGGTCATAATTATTTTCTCATGTCATTAAATTTTTTCAAATTTATCATTCTCTATGAATATAAGTAATTTCTCACTTGACATTAAATATTCTCCTTTTGTTTCACATTTATGTTGTTAAAAAGTATTTTTGCCATTAGATGTAATGTTGCATTAGAAATACTTTGTTAAATAAATACTTCTTCATATCACAAATCCCTTAAATTAACTTCCCAGAATTATTCTGAGTTAAAATGTGTGACTATTTTTGAAGACAATATACATATATACATATATATGCCTTCTACAGTTCTGATTTAGACTTTCATCAGAATAGTAACATGACTTTTCTTCCATATCCTCACCAACATTGGGAATTATCACTGTTTTTAATCTTCCATTTCCAGAAATTAAGATTAGTATTATATTATTTTTAAGTTTTCATTTCTTTGATTGCTTATTATAGCAAGTATCATTGCTGAGTTTTAATACTTTTATATATTTATTGATCACTTGTATACTCCTCATAAATGGCCGATTAATGTTCTTTGACTATTTTTCACTAGGGTATTCATCTTTTTCTTATTTTGCTTATTAAAATATTAACTCTTTTCTCTTGACTGTTTATCATATGCCTGATATTTTTATGTATAAAAGTGAAAACAAAATAGTCAAATCAATTTTGTTTTGAATTTTTAAAATTGCTACTATGTTTAGAAACTCTCTCCTAATAAAAATCAGATCAATTTTCTCCTAAATACCTTTTATCTTTTCATTTTTCTTTATCCTCACTACCACAATTATGACTCAAACCTCCATCATTTTACTATTCATACCTTTAAAATCAAATCCCAATAATCTCATCTCTTACAATAGCTTCCTTTCTCTCAACAGACTTTCTGGCTCCATTATAATTCATTTTTTCTCAGGGAAAACACAGTAATGTTTTATATATGCAGATTTGATTGAGTCTTTTTCCCAGCTTAAAAATCACCAATGACTTCCTTAGGGTAAAAACTAAAACCTATAATAAACTCTTATGCTATATGGCACTTGCCTAACACTCTAAATTTCTATCTCACCAGTCTTCTCTTTGGGTCTAGATTCTGGTCGTGTTGGACATTTTTCCACAGATGGCCTTCATGGAGGCTTTTCACCTTTGCCCACTGTGTTCTTTTAACTTTTTTCCCTCCTACACCTAAGACCCTTGAAGTCTTAACTTAAATGCAATTTCCTCCAATAACTTTTGCCCTGATTCACTCAGTATCTTTGTACTGTAATTGTTGTGAACAGTATCTACCTTTTCTAGCAGACTAAGCTACGTGAGATCAGGAACAATGTCTGATTCTTCAACATTGTATTCTCAGTGCCTAGAAAAAAGATAAATAGTATTTATTGAAAGAAAGAAAAGAAAGTATATTGTTTTACCAGTGCAACACTATTTTAATGAGTATGGCTTTGTAAGATATTTTAATAGCTTGTTGGATATGTCACCAATTTTATTTTCAAAATGTAGTTTGAATATCCTTGCCCATTTGTTCTAGCAGATAAAATAGTTTGTCTAGTTCAATGAGAAATATTGTTGATATATTTTGAATGACTGAAGCTATAAATAAATGTGGAAAGAAAAGAATTTCTAATATTTGGACCTCTGATACAGGGACATGTCATGTTCCTCCATTATTCAAGTCTTCTTTTGATTCTTTGTTTATTTAGAAAAATTGTTTTCTTCATATAGATCCTGTGTGGTTTTGTTAATTTCTAGGAATTTAATGATTTATTGCTTTAAGAATGAGATTTTCTCCCCTTTTATTTTTTAATTAACAAAAAAAGTTAGAACAGTTTTTAGATTTACGGGATTATTATGAAGATACTGCAGAGAGCATCTGGATACCCTACACTAACTTTCTCCTATTATTAAGATCTTATATAAGTATGGTAGATTTGTCACAATTGATGAACCAATATTAATACATTGTCATTAACTAAATATACTTTACTCAATTTTCCTTAGTTTTCTCCAATATCCTTTTCTGTTCCAGGATCCCATGCAGGATATCACTTACATTCCATCATCTGACTTTTTAGGTTTCTCTTGGTTTTGACAATTTCTCAGAGTTTCCTTGTTTTTCATGACCTTAACAATCTCAAGGTTTACTGGTGAGGTATTTTGTACAATGCCCCTCACTGGAATTTGTCTGATGTTTTTCTCATGATTAGACTGGGGTAATGTATTTGGAATTCCTCAGAGGTAAAATGCCATTCTCAACATATCATATCAAGAATACATACTAGCAGTATAATTTATCACTGTTGATCTTAACCTTGGTTACCTGGTTTTGGGTGATATTTGTCAAGTTTTTCCACTGTAAAGTTACTTTTTCTGTTCTTCTTTTCCATACTGTTTTCACCAGAAGTCTTCCCCTTTATATTTTTAACTGAATATAGTTTTTTTGGTTGTCGGGTTTCTTTTTCCTCACTCTCTTTTTTTTAAAAAAAATTTATTGTGATAACAGATTCAACACAAAATTTCCCATTTTATCTACTTTCATGTGTACAATTCAGTGATTTAATGACATTCACAATATTGTGCTACCATCACCACCATCCGTCACCAAAATGTTTTAATCACCTGAAAAAGAAGCTCTGTACCCATAAGCAAAATCTCCCCATTCCCCAATCCATACACCCTAGCCACTGGTAACCTGTAATCTAATTACTATGTCTATGAATTTGTTTATTCTAGGTATTTCATATAAGTGGAATATATAATATCTGTCCATTTGTGTCTGGTTTATTTCACTCAACAAGATGTCTTTGAGGCCCATCTATGTAGTATATGGTATCAGGTATCAAAATTTCATTTCTTTTTCTGGACGGATAAGAAATAATGACAGAAAACTTCCCAAACTTAACAAAAGATATGAATATGCACATCCAAGAAATCCAGAGAACATTAAACAAGATAAAATTGAAGAAAAATATGCCATCTAATACTGATCAAATTTCCCAATGCAAAACACAGAGAGACTTCTGAAAGCTGCAAGAGAAAAGCAATGTGTTACATGTATAAGAGAGTCTCAATAAGATTAAGCCTTATTATCAGACACCATGGTGACAATAAGGCAGTGGGTTGAAATATTTAGAGTGCTGAAAGAAAACAATTGCCAACTGTATTAGTCATCAACAAAGTATTTTATATCTGGCAAGACTTTGTTTCAAAAAATGAGAGAAAGATTAAAACATTTTCAGATAAACAAAAGATGTGGGGGTTCATCACCCCTAGACCTTCCCTACAAGCAATACTTAGGTGAGTTCTTCAGACTGAAAGGAAAGGAAACTAGACAGTAGTTAAAGTGGCATAAAGAAATAAAGACCTCTGGTAAAGATAACCATTTGGGTAATTATAAATGACAGTAGTATTGTATTATAATTTTTGGTATATAACTCTACTTCTTATTTCCTAGGCAGGTGCTAAAATGAAAATGCATAAAAAGTTATGATAAATGTATGGTTTTTGACATACAAAGCACAAAGACATAATTTATAGTAAGTACAAAAAAAGAGGTGGGGAGACAGGGAGGTATAGGAACAGTGCATGTGTACATTATTGAGGTCAAGTTGGAATTAAATCAAATATGACTGGGGGCCGGCTGTAGCCCAATTGGTAGGGCACCGGTTTACCACATAGGAAGCCCTGGGTTCAGTTCCTGGGGCCTCCTCGAGCAGGCAGACTGCCTTGAGAAGGCAAGCCACCTCGGGCAGGGCAAGCCACCGCACGGTGGGCTGACTCAGCGGGTTGCCGCAGCGGGAGGAGACAAGCAGACACAGAAGAACGCAAAATGAACACAGCAAGAACAAGCAGAAAGGGGGGGATATGTAATAAAATTAAAAAATAAATCTTTAAAAAAAAACAAATATGACTGATATATAATCAGAATGTTAAATTTTAACCCTATAACCACAATTAAAATATATGAAAATATATCCAGATAGCAAGGAGAAGGGAATCAATATGGTACAATACAAAAATATCAAATAAATATGAAAGTAGGACAAAAAAAGTTTTAAGACTTACAAGCTATTTAAGGACTAAATAGCAAAATGGCAGAAGAAAGCTCTGATTATCAGTAGTGATTTTAAATGTAAATGGATTAAACTCTCCAGTTTAGGCAAAGGTTGGCAAAATTGGTAAAGCATGACTCAACTTTATGCTGCATATTTTAGTTTGCTAAAGTGCTGCTGATGCAAAGTACCAGGAATGTGCTGGTTTTTTAAAAGGGGATTTATTTGGTGTAAAACCTTACAGTTCCAAGGCCATGAAAAAGCCAAATCAGGACACCTTAAGAGATGCTTTCTCACCAAAGTCAGCTACCACCTGGTAAAGCAATATGGCCACCAATCTCTGCCAAGGTTTATATCAGACCCAGCATGGGGGCAGAAACTCAACCTGAATCGCACCTCACTGACATAGTCCAATCAAAAGCCCTAAAGCAATATTATAAAGTAATCTAATCAAAGGACCCTAAATCAAATTTAATGCAATCAAAGGGTATCACACCCACAAGAGTAGATTAGTTTAAAAGCCTAACATTTATTTTTTGTGATTCATAAAATAATCTCAAACTGCTATACTATCTACAGGAGACTCACCTTAAATTCAAAGACATAAATATTGTTAAGGATGGAAGAAAAATATACCATGCAAGGAGGAACCAAAAGAGAGCTGGGGTAGCAATGCGACTTATATCAGATAAAACAGACTTTAAGTAAAAAACATTGGAGAGACAAAGATGGTCATCATATACTGATAAAGGAGGCAATTCAATAAGAAGATGTAACAATTATAAATATATAAGTACCTAACAGCAGAGTCCCAAAATATGTGAAGCATATGTTGACAGCTGAAGGGAGAAATAAGTGGTTCTACATTAATAGTAAGAGTCTTTAATATACCACATTCAATAATGGATAGAATATCTAGAGTGAAGATCAATAAGAAAACAAAAGACTAGAAAGATACTCTAAACTAGAGAAAACAGACATATATAGAACACTTCAGCCAACAACAACAAAATACATGTTCTTCTCAAGTGCACATGGATCATTCTCCAAAATAGACTATATCTTAAGTCACAAAACAAGTATCAAATATACATAAAAATATTTAAATTTTGTAATATATCACCTCTTACCACAGTGGAAGGAAGTTAGAAATCAATAACTGAGGGAGAACTGGAAAGTTCACAAATATGAAGAAATTAAACAATGTTCTCTTAAACAACCAATCAGTTAAGGAGGAACTCACAAGGGAAATTAGACGGTAATTTGAAGTGAATGAAAATGAATATACAACATACAAAAACTTATGGGATGCAGCAAAAGCAGTGCTGAGGAGGAAATTTATAGCTCTAAAAGCTACATTAAAAAAACAAGAATGACTTCATATCAGAGACCTTACCTCAAATCTGGAAGAACTAGAAAAAGAAGAGCAAACTAAACCCTAAATGAGCAGATGTAAGAAAATAAAAAAGCTTATAACAGAAATAAAGGAAATAGAGGGTAAACAAACAAAAGAAAGGATTAAAAAAATTCCTTGGAAAAATCAATAAAATTGACAAATCTATAGCTAGAATGACAAAGAAAAAAGAGGGCACAAATTATTGAAATCAGAAATGAAAAGGGGGACATTATAACCAACACTACTGAAATAAAAATGACTATAACATAATATGAACAACAGTACGCCAAAAAATAAGATAACCTAGATGAAATGGACAAATTCCTAGAAACACATAAACTACCTACACTGACTCAAGAAGAAACAGAAGATCTCAAGAAACCAATAACCAGGAAAAAGAGTGACTCAGTAACCAAAAACCTAAGAAAGAAAAACCCAGAATCAGGTGGATTCATAGGGAAATTTTACCAGAAATTCCAAGAAAAATTAACACCAATTCTCAAATTCTTCCCAAAAAATTAAGTTGAGGGACATACCCTATTTCATTCTATGAGGCCAACATTACTCTCATACCAAAGCCAGATAAGGATACCACAAGAAAACTGCAGACTAATATCTCTTAGAGAATAGAAATGCATAAATCCTCAACAAAATACTAGCAAAACAAATCCAACAGCATATTAAAAGAATTATACACCATGATGAAGTGGGATTTATCTCTGGTATGCAAGGTTGCTTCAACATAAGAAAATAAATTAATGTAATTCACCAGATTAGTAGAATGAAAGAAAATATCCACATGATCATTTTCATTGACGCAGAAAAGGCATTTGACAAAATTCAGCACCCCTTCTTGAGAAAAACTTTTAGAACACTAGCAAGAGAAGGAAACTTCCTCAATAAGAAAAAAAGAGTGCCTATGAAAACCCACAGCTAATAACACACTCAATGATGAAAGACTGAAAGTTTTCCCTCTAAGATCAGGAACAAGACAAGGTCCATTGTCACCACTATTATTCAACATTTTCCTGTAAGTTCCAGCCAGAGCAATTAGACAAGGGGAAGAAATAAAAGGCAACCAAATCAGAAAGGAACAAGTAAAACTTTTCCTATCTGGAGATGACTTGATTTTATATATAGAATATCCTGAAGAATTAACAACAAAGCTCCTAGAGCTAATAAACAAATTCAGCAAAATGGCAAGGTACAAGATCAAGATGCAAAAATCAGTACTATTTCTATGTACTAGTAATGAACAACCTGAGCAGGACATTAAGAAAACAAATTCCAGATAAAATAACAACTGAAAGAATCAAATATCTAGTAACAAATCTAACCAAGGATGTAAAGGACTTGTACACAGAAAACTACAAAACATCGCTAAAAGAAATCAATGAAGGCCTAAATAAATGGAAGGACATTCAGTGTTTGTAGACTGGAATACTAAATATTGTTAAGATGTCAATTCTACCCAAAGCAATGCACAGATTCAATGCAATACCAATCAAAATTCTAACAACCTTCTTTGCAAAAATGGAAAAGCCAATCATCAAATATATATGGAAGGGTAAGGAGCCCTGAACAGCCAAAGGCATTTTGAAAACTAACAAAGTTAGAGGATTCATGCTTTTTTATTTTAAAACTTATAATGAAGCCACAGTAATCAAAACAGCATGTTATTGACACAAGGACAGGCATGTAGACTAATGGGATTGAACGGAGAACTCAGAAATAAATGGGCAACTGATTTTTGACAAGTGGTAAAAAGACCACTCAATTGGAAAAGAACAGTCTCTTCAATAAATGGTGCTGGGAAAACTGGATCTCCATTTGCAAATGAGTGAAGGTGGATTCCTACCTCACACCATATACAAAAACCAACTCAAAATGGAGCAAAGACCTAAATATAGACCCAGAACTATAAAACTCCCAGAAGAAAATATAGGGAAGACTCTCCAGGACCTTGTGTTAGGCACTGGTATCTTAGACTTTACCCCCTAAGCACAGTCAACAAAATTTTTAAAAAGTAGATAAACAGGACCTCATCAAAATTTAAAACGTTTGTGCTTTATTATAGAAGTAAAATGACAACCTACCAACACATATTTAATAAGGATTGAATAGCCAGAACATTAAAAATGGACAAAAGACCTGAATAGACATTTTTAAGTTATACAAATGGCCAAACAAGCACAGGAAAAGATGCTCAACATCATTAGTCATTAGGGAAATGCAAATCAATACCACAATGAGATACCATTTCACACTCACTTAAATGGCTACTAATAAAAAAAACAAGTTACAAGTTTTGGAGAGGCTATGAAGAAACAGGAATACTCATTCATTACTGTGGGAATGTAAAATGGTGCAGTCACTATGGAAGACAGTTTGGCATTTCCTCAGAAAGTTAAGTAGAGAATTGCCACCTGGCAATCCCCCTTCTAGATTTTAAACCTGAAAGAATTGAAAAAGGGACTCAAACAAATATTTGCACACTGATTTTCATAGTTGCATTATTCACAAATACCAAAGATGGAAACAACCCAAATGTCCATCAACCAGGGAATGGATAAACAAAATGTGGTATATACACAGCTATTGAGCTGTAAAAGGAATGAGATTATGATTCATGCAACAACATGGATGAACCTTGAAGACACTGTGTTGAGTGAAGTAAGCCAGACACAAAAACACAAATATTGTATGATCCCACTGATATGAAATAATTAGAATAAGCAAACTCACAGAGTCAGAAACTAGA
This sequence comes from Chaetophractus vellerosus, assembly GCA_004027955.1. Taxonomy (NCBI): domain Eukaryota; kingdom Metazoa; phylum Chordata; class Mammalia; order Cingulata; family Chlamyphoridae; genus Chaetophractus; species Chaetophractus vellerosus. The sequence goes on from PVKH010001857.1 coordinate 23,186, forward strand.
ATATAGGTTACCAGGGGTCAGGATGGGAATAAGAAAAAGAAGTTAAGGCTTAAAACGTACAGGGTTTCTATTTAGGATGATGGAAATTTTTGTAATAGATGGCCAGTGATGGTAGTACAATAATGTGAATGTAATTAACAGTACTGGATTATATATTTGAATGTAGTTAAAAGGGGAAACTTTAGGTTGGATATGTTAGTACAATTTTAAAAATTTAATGCATGTAACTGCATAACACAGTGAACCCTAAGTTAAACCACAGACTATAGTTAGTAGTACAATTATAAAAATATGTTTTCATCATTTGTAACCGATGTACCACACCATTAAATTTGTTGATAATAGGGTGGTAAGTGGGAATCCTGTATTTTATGCATGATTTTGTTCTATAAACTCACAACTTCTCTAATTAAAAAAAAAGGAGCATGTATTTCATCACATATGCAAAGATACATTTAATAATCACAAAATATCAATGAGAAATTCAAGTAGTCCCATAAACAGATCCCAAGAAAATCTCATTTTTCAAGTTCATTTTACAAAAAATACTTACTTTGCTCTGGCTTCATAGTATTTATACAACTAATTTCTGGAAATATTGAATTTGTGACCCTAATATTATATGATTTTTTTCAAAATAAGATAGAAATTTAGGCAAATGTCAGGGTATAAGTCCCATGGAAAGCCCCTCAATAAAATCCGATTCATTTACAAGTATTGATCTTATATATAACAAGAAGCAGCCAGTCTGGCTCCAGGCATATTGTGAGTACTTTTGCTACAATTTATATGCCAGATGCCTGTCGCTAAGTCCAGGCCATACTTAAGGGGAATGCATGACAAAAGGGTTTGAATACCAGAAGGTGGGAATCACTGGGAACCATGTCAAAGCCATCCACCCCATCCTCCCTTTGATGGCCCTCCCAACAGGAGGACAATATATTCCCATCTTTTTGAACACTGGAGTGACCGACCATGTGACTTACTTCAGCTCTTGAAATGTGAATAGAAATAACATGCTTTCTAACATTTTAAGACATTTAAAAGCTATGTAAGCCCTCTCTCAATTAGAAGTGGAGTGGCTATCACCATCCCAGAATCCTCAGGATTGGGGAATGAACGATGGACTAAAGTAGACTTACTAGTATTCTACTATAGACTTATTGTGATTCTAGAATTGGAAGAACTTTTATCACTGATGTGGAGGCAGTGGCCACTGGAGGTTCTGAAGGGAGGGAGAGGGAAAAACAGGTGTAATATGGGGGCATTTTTTGGAACTTGGGTATTGTCCTGAGTGACATTGCAATGACAGATACAGGCAATTATATATCTTGTCATAACTTATAAAATTGTGCAGGAGAGTGTGTAAACTACAATGTCAACTATAATCCACGCTTAGTGGCAATGCTCCAAAATCTGTACATCAATTGTAACAAATGTACCACACTAATGAAGGATGTTGTTAACGTGGGAAAATGTGGGAGGGGTAGGGAGTGGGGCATATGGGAAGCTCCTATATTTTTTATGTAACATTTATGTAATCTAAGTATCTTTAAAAAATAAAGTATATTAAAAATAAATATAAAAGCTATGTATGAAAATTTCTTCAGAGAGGCTGGGGACTTCTTGGAATGGTAGAATGAGGAGGATGCCAAATCCCTTCCATGAAAAGAAACAATAAAGCTGGACACTTGAGAAAAAAATTACCAATTCTGGAAATTAGCCAAAGGCAAAGAATTAGTTGAGAATCATGTATTCATGAAAATATACTGAACCTTGGTTAAGAAAAATGGGAGTAGTATTTATCCTAGGGCTGCTCCCACTCCTCCCCACAGGTGGGGTAGGCTATTGAAACCATCAACTCTGCTGCCAGAGATGACTAACTTGATTTGGAGCAGAATGGAAAATCCCAATAAGCAAGACATTGTCAAAAACAATAGCAATCTCAGTGACAAAGAATTGAGAAGGGAAAACATCACAGCTAGCCTTAGGTTGTAATCAATTTAAGGTAAACAACAGACTGTCAGACTAGCCAGAAATGTAATAGGGATAAATAAAGAATTAGACAATTTTCCCCACAACATACACAAAAATTAACTCAAAGTGGATCACAGGTCTAAATATAAGAACTAAAACTATAAAACATCTAGAGTTCTTATATGTAACACCAAAAACATAATGCATAAAATTTAAAAATAATAAATTGCATTCATAAAATTTTTTAAAATTTATGTTTCAAAAGACATTGTTAAGAAAATGGAAAGACAAGCCATAGATTGGGAGAAAATGTCGGCCAATCATATATTTTATAAAAGCATCTGTCCAGAATATATAAAGAACTCTTAAAACTCAATAAGATAACCAAAATAGACAAAGGAGTTGAATATATATTTCACCAAAAAGATATGAATGACTAGTAAGTACATGAAAAGATGCTCAACCTTATTAGACATTTGCATTAGAAAATGCAAATTAAAACTGCAAAAAAAAAATACCACTTCATACCCGCTAGCATGGCTATAATAAAAAAGTGACAATAATGAGGGTTGGTGAAGATTTGAAGAAACTGGAATCCTCATACATTGCTGGCAGAATGAAAAATGGTATAGTCACTTTGTAAAAGTTTTACCATTTCTTAAAAAGTTAAACATAAATTCAAGGCAAATAAAAACGTGTATCTGCACTAATCTTGTACATGAATGTAGATAATGGCTGTATTTTTACTAGTCCCAAATTTGAAACAATCCAAATATCCATCAACTGGTCAATGGATAAAAACAATGTAATATAACCTTACAATGGAAAATTATTCAGCAATGAAAAGATACAGACTACTGATACAATACATGCTATAGCATGGATGAACCTCAAAAACATTAAGTGAAAAAAGTCAGACAGATTGTATATTGTGTGATTCCATGTATATGAAATGTCCATAAAAGGTAAATCTTAAGACACACAGAACACACTAATTGTTGCCTAGGGGTGGGAGTAGGAATGGAGATTCACTACAAATAGAAGATGGCTTTGGAGTGATGGAAACATTCTAAAACTTAATTGTGGTGATTGGTTGCATAACTCTGTAAATTTGCCTAAAATTACTGAATTGTACACTTAGGATTGGTGAATTTATGGTATATAAATTATACTGCAATAAAGCTGCTTTAAAAAAGAAACGTTCCATCTATGGTTTGCTAAATCTTTCTCTTGTGTTAGGATGCCCCGTTATGTTCCAGATAAAGGCTGTTTCCACAGCCTGGTCCCCAAAATGAAAACATATGTTGAACAGAGGTGCACGCAAACCAAGATGGATGTGAACAGGAAAAAAGAACTTTTGTTGTAAGCCAAATATGTTTACTTTACACAGCCTATTCTGACCTGTTTCTCTTTCTAAGAAATAAAATGTATCACCATGTACTTATGTTAAATTCTTCAATTAAGAAGTTTTATTTTAGAAGTGAAATTATTACTAAACTGTGTTTTCTGTAATTTCATAACTTTATTTATCTTCAAATTAAAAATATAAACCTTTCTGTTTCAATTTAGTGTTTCATGCAAATCTAAATAATATGAAAAAATTACACATATTTTTCTAGCACCTTACTAAGAACAAGATAGACATGGCCCCTGCCTTCATAAAGCTTATGGTTTAAAGAAGTATCATTGTTTCTTATTTATATGCTTTATATAACTTATTAGAAGCACTCTGATTTTATTTTGACATTCCATGTCAATTTCCTTTTTAAAATGAAGGAAATGGATAATCATCCTTTAAGTCATAAGTTTTGTGACTATCATTTTTGACTTACCAGGCCATTTTTACAGAGCATATTTTAATTTACAGTCATTTTTTATTTCTACCAGCAGGTGGAACCCTTTAGATTTATTTTGTCATTTACTTAAACATAATGATACATACACCTTCATGATTTCTTTTCATTTTTAATCATTACATTTTCTTTTGATTTAACACATTTCTAGAACAGAAGATGATAGCAGACAAGAATTATCATTCTATATTCCAAAAAAATCTCCACATTAATGAAATTCACATTAGCATATTCAATTATAGTTATAAGTATATAGACACTTTATCATAGAAGACCTGTCAAAGGGTAAATTTTTTAAGGTAGATTTTGTACTTCCAAAGGAAAAAAATATGTATAAGCTAAAAATCAAGAGGTCTCTATTCTATAAACCAGGGGTCAGCAAACTTCTTCAGTAAAAGGTGACAGTAAATATTTTAGGCAGCTTTGTGGGCTTTAAGGTCTTTGTAAAATCTACTCAACTCTGCTGTTGTAACCCGAAAGTGGTTACAGACAATATATAAATGAATGAACAGGCTATATTTCAATAAAATTTGTATTTACAATGGGTGAACATATTTAGCCTTTGGGTTACAATTAGCTGCTTTCTGCTCTAGGCCAGCGACTCAGATTTTAATGTGCAGCAAATCACCAGGAATATGTGTGAAAACACAGAATGTTAGGCCTCAAATCCAGAATTTCTAACTGTGCAGGTCTCTGGAGAGGCTCAAGATTTTGTATTTCTAGCACATTTCCAGGTGATCCTGATGCTGCGTCTCAGGACCATGCTTTTAGAACCCTTACTCTAGCCCTTATTTTTGTAACATTTAATTGACTCAAAATAGACCTTTTCTTGATTTAAACACTGTAAGATTTCCCAAAGAGTTCATTTGCCAGAAAAAGTGGTTGGATGGATGGAAAGTAAGACTCCATGTGGTTCGATTATCATCATCTATTATAGTAATATAGTTTTGTATTTGAAGGTGATGCTATAGAAAATTATACCCTGCATAAGGTCATGGCTGAAAATGTGTTGATATTAGTATGAGAAGGTGAGAAAAGAAGTATCCACCACTCAGAGGCAAACACTGCTTTCATCTTGATCTTGATGTAACTCCTTTATTTTTAATGCATATTTTTAAATAGTTAAGGTCTTATACATTTTTGTAACATACTTTTTTAAACTTAATGTATGAGAATCTATTTGTAAACATCATTTTTAATGAGTGTGCAATATTCCCTTATATATGTATATAAAATATGTAACCATATTTTAGTCAACCCCTCACTGCCCTGTATTTCTTGGATATATATATATTCACCTCAGCATTTTGTCTCAGTTTGCCAGAAGTACTCTTGGAATGAACATCTTTTTGCATAAATGGGTCCCCAATTTAGATTTCCTTCAAAAATAATTAACTGGAATTACTGAATATTTTTAAGGTTCTTGAGGGTGGTAAGAGAAAGACTTATCATGCAGTTTAGGATTTCATCTTTATTGAGTAATTCATGAATCAGGCAGCATCCCATTCAGAAAGTAGAAGGAACTCTGCTGAGGGGGTGAAAACGGGAAGCTCCTATAGGGCAAATGCAGAAGCTAGTGAGAAAATGTTCTGATTGAATGACATTAAGTTTATTAAGTTTCCATCTTACTTAAGAGGGGGTCTTACAAAGTGGAGAGCAAGTACTTGCTTAGGAAAGAGGAAGTTGCTGGCAATAACTGATTAGCTGTATTTAATTTGCTTTTCTGAGCAAGCTAGGTATTTACAGGAAACACAAACCTGCTTAGGTTTTTGGTTTTATTGACATGGGCTTAGCATGGGTGCTTCCATGTTGAGCCTACTAGATTTTATTTATCAATTCCCCCCGTTAGATCTGGGTCTTGACCCAAAATCAACAAATTGGCACCACTCTCAGTTATCATCTGCTGG